>JAKWJD010000569.1:0-62441 GCA_027705065.1 Solanum peruvianum
CATGGATGTCATCGGTCCAACTGAGCCAGCCGCCTCTAACAGACATATAATTTTTTTGGTTTATATTGAGTACTTTACCAAGTAGGTAGAATGAGCTTCGTAAAAGTCGGTGACCAAGAAAGTTTTAGTTTTTTTTGTTTGAAATAATATTATATGCAGGTTTAGAGTACTAGAATCCATCATTACTGATAATGGTGAGAATATCAACAGTCACATGATGAGAGATATCTGTGAGCAGTTTGAGATTACTCACCGAAACTCAATCGCTTATTGTTCTCAGATGAATGGAGCTGTAGAGGCTGCCAACAAGAACATCAAGAAGATTTCTAGGAAAATGATTAACAATCACCGAGGATGGCATGAGATGTTGCCATATGATTTGTTGGGATACTGAACGACTCTCAAAAGGTCAATTGGAGCTACTCCATACTTGTAAGTATATGGAACGAAAGCACTCATACCTGCTGAGGTTGAGATACCATCTTTGAAAATCATTTTAGAAGACGAATTGTGTAATGCTGAATGGATCCGTAAGCGGATTAATCAATTAATATTGATTGACGAGAAGATAATGGTTGCTATTTTTAATGGTTAACTATATGAACGTGAATGATTCATGCTTTCCATAATAGAGTAAGAGCGATAATTTTTAAATTTAGTCAATTGTTCCTTAAACTCATTTTCCTCATTAAGATGAGTACAAAAGGAAATGTGCACCGAATTGCCAAGGACCTCACATGGTTAGCAAGGTATTAATTGTAGGTGCTTTGATCATGTCAGAGATGGATGGAAATACGTGGCTAAAACTGATCAACTCAAATGTTGTCAAGAGATATTATATGTGAAGCTTCAGTTTGCATTCATGTTATTTCCTTGTATTACTTCTACTGGCTCGTATTTTCCTTGTTTAAAACTTAATCCCTTTTTGTAATGAACTACGTCTCACCTGAATTCTCAAGAATAAGATACGTAATAGGCCTATGTCGGCCTCGGGAACCCCATTTTATCCCTTTTAATATTACTTTATTGAACTACGTTTGACCTAAATTCTCAAGAATGAGATACGGTGGTGGCATATGTGGGCCTCAGTTTGTTTCTTTTGAACTATATTACTTTTGTTAACCTTTAAGGAGGAGCTACGTTTCACCAGATTCCTGCCTCAATGGGATACGTAGGCGCCACAACGGTTCGGTCATATCTCTTGTAAGATTTTTATTTCTCTTTCCAATAGAAATTCGGACAAAATTTTTGAAAGGGACTAAAATATTCTCGAGAAGAAGATTTTCCTCAACAAGTCAAGAATGAAGATACACCGAGATTAGCATCTAGGAAAGAATTTTTGGGAGGATCTCAAAAATTCCATGACTGGCTTGTTCACATTTAAAAATAAGCTAGGACAGTTAACTGGGACAGAAATTTTGAAGATGACCTCAAAATTTCAATATAAGTTTATCGACAGTCCAAAGAAAATGAACCACAGGTGCAAACAACATAAAAAAGGATGCAACACAACGTGAAACTTTTTCTTAGCAGTGAACTAGACATAGTCCAAAGCGGAGTTTCAAACTCTTGTGACGCGGGCATAGGAATGACCACCACAATCAAAGCACACCCCTATCAGAAGGTATGTGAGTTTTTCTTTATGTTAGTCGGTTTCAGTTTTGCATCCAGAAATTTTGGTATCTATCGGGATCAACTTTGCAATTGAAGTGACATACACCAAGAGCTTTGGAAATTATGTCAATGTAAGTTCTTATTTATGGGTGTGAAGTGCACCATATTCATGGCTAAGAAGTTACAAGCCTCTTTTTCATACTCGACTAAATTTGTCAATTGTCAAAGGTTATCTAATATAATAGATTTACTTTCAACCGATCAAGTCGAACTACAAAAAACATAATTCCTAAGGTAAGTATATGTAGGCGGGCTTGATGTTTAAAACTTGGTTGTATTTTAACATTTACTCTTAAATCTTATTCTCGAGCATTTCGGTCCCTTCATAATTTCGTATCAGGACGACTTTTGAATTCTTTTAGAATAGTGTGTTAAAGCAAGTTCATCTAACTACAAGTCACCTGAATTCTTATATAGACTAAGATATATAGGAAACCCATTTATGGGGTTCTACAATAATTCAAAAAGTCCGTACCAAATCCTTTATTTTCCAAGGGATGAATATATGGTCTGTCAAAATTAGATTAGTCAACTTCATTTTCCACAAATTTCTTGCATCAATCCAAGTAAAATGAGGGACTATTGTTGACACCCAATTTTGGACCTCCACAATACAAATTGATTATTGAGCTTCTTAAATTCCAAATGAGTAAAAATAATTGACCTTATAAAATTTAAAATATTTTAATTCATGTTTAAGTAGCTTTAGTCGATTTTATAAATTTTTTTGAGTGATATATATTTCTAGTTTAGTTTATTTTATAAAATATTCGAAATCGTCTCAAAGGGATTTTAGTTTTACTTAACGCTTTATTAATTTAATTTTATCTAATTTAATAATTTTTAATTTTGAGTCATTAGTTTACAATTAAGTTAATTATTTTATTTCGTTAAGATTAAGAAGCTTGTTCATTAATTAATATTAATTCGTCTTATTTATATTTTAGTCAAACTTGCCAATTAAGTTGAATTTGACTAACTTCTTAATTCAAATTGGCTAAGTTTCAATCCCTTAAAATGTTTCTTAATTACAAATCCAGCCAACTCCCTTTATACAATACCCTAGCCCACTTCAAACTACAAATCCGTCAAACCCATCTTGAAGGCAAGTTATTGGGCCCTCTTTTTAAATTTCCAGTAGCTCAATATTGCTCCCTAAAGCCACATTTCTAAACCATTCCCTTTCCATTATCCAATTCCCAGCCCAACATCTCCGACCCGGCCCACTCCTTCTCCCTTTCCCAAAAGAAAATTCAGCAACATTATTTTCCCCTTCTCGCGATAATAGCGTGCAACAACAATGCATAGCAACCCGAAATTCCCAGCAAACAAAACCTACAAGCCAGTTGTGCGTGATATTCTTCCTCCCCTGTTCCTGTCTTCGTATGGCTACAGCAGTAGAAAACACTAGAAAGGCACACGGTTTGCGTCCTTGAAGCCTGCAGATGGAGCTACGTCACAGCAAGGACGTTTGGGATATATCCCAAGCGTCTGTTCCCCTTTCATCTTCTAGTTTGAGTCTAATTTTCAGAACAAGATTGCTGATAAAAAAAATGGAAAAAGGGTTTTTGAATTTGAAATGGGAATGGGCCCAATCTCCTCTGTTTTCACCCCCAAAATCGAATTATAGTTTTCCCTATATATACTCTCTTTGGATTCACTGTTAAGGGGGATTTTTTTCCGGTTGGCTTCTTTCTTTTGGTTTGAGATTTCTGGAAAAATTGGTAGATATTCTTGTAGTTGAAGAAAAAAAATTAGAAGTGAGTTGAGAGAATTTTAACTAAGGCAGAGAGGATAGTTCAAGGAGTTAGTCACAAAAATACATGTAAAAATACATTCGAGAAAGGGTAAACTAGGCGTTTTTGCTTGCTATTGTATTTGTGATTGTGTGGTGGAACACGCCGTCATTACCCTGCTTATTCTTGTCTTGGTCGCTGCTTTTGAAAAGGTATATGACCTACAACTCTTTTATTTATTAAGTTTCAGTAGATATCTAGACTTGAGTTGTGGCCTGTGTGTGTTTTCTAGTTTGTTCTTATGTTAAGTATGTAAAGCTAAATGTGTCGTTAATATCCTTTTCACATTTTTCTGAAATGGTAGTTAAGATCCCATTTTCAAAATGACTTGGTACATATTCTCGAAATCGTCTCTCTGTTTACATTTTTCAAATTCGTAATCATTATCATGCTCGCCTCTAGTCTTATTTCACTGGATGGTTATGATATTATTTTTTATGCCTTCGCCATGTGCCTAGAAATATTCCAAATGCATTAGGCTGTTGGACTTTTGTTTCCCTGTGCATATAAGTTTATTTTGTTGAAGTTGTGTCCTTTAAAAACATGGTTGTGAATCTGTTCGTGTCCTTTTCGAATTGTCTATTTCCTAAATATAACTTACGCCATTTTGATGTTATTTAATGGTCGAAAATCTTAAAACTTTAGTCATTGCAATGATCACCCTGCATCTTCGTATCCTTTTTATGATACATTGTTTCTTCATAATCTATGGTGAAATTAGTCTTCTTACTTTTGGATTAAGTTGATAGTATGCTTTTACAACCTCTCTGTATGCCCCCTTTTAATTTGGTCATGATGCATTTCTATATTTCGATCTTGAAATATTATTTGGTGCCCTGAGTTCTTGAATTTAGTAAATTAATTTGATATAAGTTGGATGAAAAAATGTTTTAGTATAGTCTGATAAGTCTTGATGCTTAAATTTGTAACATGGCTTGACGATTTCTTGCGGGTTAGCTATGCATACCTCTAACCTTCTTTCCAAATGACCTGACCATTTCTTTTAGTTTCGACTAAATCATCTAAAGTTTATGTATTTATCCTAAAATCGATCTAGGTAAATCGCTTAGTTGCAGACCATTTTTTCTTGCATTTAATGTCGTTTGAATAATCTGCAGTGCTTGTTTGACCCCCTAAAATATATTATGCTTTATTGGTGTTTTCTTCTTCCAACTAAAAAAAAATATAATAATAATAATTGAACCTTGTCATTTTGTCCTCTATAGGAAGTGATGTAAATATTAATAAAATGTTTTGTTAGTCTAAAAGTTTGAACTTTTGTTGGTTGATTAAATTAGTATATGTTTACTTCACTTTGATATTAGATTACTCCTTGATATAATTCAAAGAAAAAAGGTTTGGATATCTATTTGTTCACTGGTCGATGCCTAATTTGTCTATATTCTAAGTTCCAATTTAAATATGTGTGAGTTTATATGGTTATGCAAACAATAAAATATTCTTTAGTCTTACTTTAGTTGATTTTCCTTTATCAATAAATTAGATTTCTTCCTCCAATCTATCTTTTTTTAGCTTTATGGGTTCAGCTCGAGAAGGTGAATCCTAAACTTTTTTTCACACATTTAGCTTGAGAGGGTGAATGGACCAAAGCGTAGGGTGTTCTAAGTTGCATAATTATTGGTGTTCTAAAGAAACCAACTTGATTGGGGGTAAATTATTTGAGAGAAAGTTTACCCCACTAAAGTCTATCTTATTCTCTGATTTACAACTATTTACTAACAATAGCAATTATTCACACGTCTATATTCATCTATAGTCTTATCACATCCCAAGAATCCATTTCAATATTGTTATTTTGTGTTATTTTCTATTGTTATTACATATAGTTAAAATTGAAACATCCTTATTTGGAACTTGTGTCACCCCTAAATTTTAATCATGGTTTTATTAATAAATGTTTATTCCTATGGTTGACTTGAACATATTTGTACGTTGCGATTGAATTTTTTATACCAATTATCTTCATTGATGTCTTGCACGACCTTATTAATTGTGTCAGTTGGTATCAAGGGCCAGACAGACACATTTCAAGTTCAAATGAGTTCTAAAAGAGGAAAACCAATTTTTTTTTTGTGATTTTCGTGCGTTATAGTCCATCAATTTTTGGTAATACACGATCCAAAATATTTTTACACAAATTTTTCATGGACGTGCAGTAGACCTTAAGAATGGCGTCAGGTTGTCCAAATGGCAAAATATGTGCATTATCAAGTTGAATTGATTCTTAGTAAAAAGAAAAAACCAAATTTTACGATTTTTATAAGCTATAGTTTTTGTATTTTTGGTGATACAAGATTCCATAAAAAATTTTACCCAAATTTTTCATCAAAGGCTATTATGACCTTCTTAATGGCATGAGTTCGTCTTGAGGGTAAATGGGCGCATTTTCAAATTGACGAGTCACAAGCAGGAAAACCCATATTTTACAAATATTAGTGTGCTATAGTCCATGTTATTTTGGTGATAGGATTTTAGATTTTTTTTCCTAACAATTTTTTGCCTAACTTATTAATAACGTTAGTTGGTCCTAAGGGGAAAACATGTGCATTTTCAAGTTCAAATGATCCCCAAAGTAGGAAAAATAGATTTTTCTTATTTTCGTGTGATATAGTCAATGTAATTTTGGTGATATAATTTAAGAGTTTTTTTGCCAAAATTTTTCATGTACATTAGTTACGACCTTATTAATGCTGTCACTTTGTCCTGAAAAATAAACGGGCGCATTTTCCGGTTCAAATAAATCAAAAGTACGAAAAAAACTTAATTTTTTTTGTTCCATCGATTTTGGATATAGGAATCAAAAATTGTTTTTTGCTGAAATTTTTCATGTACGTCTACTACGAACTTATTAATGACGTCAATTGGTTTCGAGTGAAAAACAGACGTATTTTCAAGTTCAAACTATGTCTAGATCAGGAAAAATGAGATTTCACCAATTTTTTGTCCGCTATAGTCAATGGATTTCTGTGATAGGATTCAAAAATTTTTTACCGAAACATTTCATGGATGTCGGTTATATCTTTAATAATGGTGTGAATTGGTTCCAAGAGGAAAACAGATTTATTTTCAAGTTCAAACGATACCCAAAACACGAAAATTTAAACTTTATCAATTTTCATTTGCTTTTGTCGATGGATTTTTGGTGATCGGAATTTAGAATTTTTTTGCCGAATATTTACAAAAACATACCTTATTAATGGCGTCCATTTTTCTGGAGGCGCTAAAGTATTTTCAAGTTAAAACAAACCCAATGAATGAAAAACTAAATTTTAGGTTTACTATTGTCTATGGATTTTTGGTGATACAGGATTGCAGAATTTATTTTTCCAAATTTTTTCTTAGAAATTTGTTACGACCATATTAATGGCTTCAGTTGGTACCATGGGGAAAACATGTGCATTTTCAAGTCTAAACAAGCCCCAAAGAAGGAAAAAGAAGATTTTACCTATTTGGGATGGACATTAGTTATGATCTTATTAATGACATCAGTTTGTTCCAAAGAATGAGTACCTATCAAATTCAAACGAGTTCCATAGCAAGATAAACTATATTTTACTAATTTTCTTGTGCTACACTCCACGAATTTTTAGTAATATATGATTACAAAATTTTTTGGGCCGAAATTCGCATGTACGTCTATAACGACCTTATAAATAGTGTTAGCTCCATGTATTTTCGGTGATAGGATTACAGAATATTTTTGCCAAAACTTTGATGGACTGAGTTATAACCTTATTGATGACATCAGTTGGTTCCAAAGGAAAAATGGGTGCATTTCAAAATCCAACGAACTCCGCAGCAAGAAAAACTAGATTTTACGAACTTTCTTGTGATAGAGTCCATGAATTTTTGGTGATAGATGAATACAAAATTTTTTATGGACGTCTATTATGACCTTAATAATAGTGTTAGCTGGTCTCAAGGGACAAACATGTGCATTTTAAATTTTAATTAGACATAAGGTAGGAAAAACAAGATTTTATCGATTTTTGTGTACTATATAGGTCATGTATTTTTGGTGATAAAATATTCTAGATATTTTTTGTCCAATTTTAAATAGACGTCAATAACAACCATATTGATATGTCAGTTGGTACCAAGGACCAAACATGTGCATTATTAAATTTATACGAGCCCCAAAGTACGAAAATCTAGATTTTATCGATTTTCGTGTGCTGTATAGTCCATGGATTTGGTAATAGAAATCCAGTTTTTTTAAAAAAATGTTTTCATGAACGTCCATTTCGACCTTGTTATTGGCCTTAGTTTGTCTTGAGGGCAAACATGTGCATTTTTTAAGTTCAAATGAGCCCAAAGCAAGAGAAACCAAATCTTACCAATTTTTTTGTTTTAAAGTCCATGAACTTTTAGTGCTTAGATTCTAGAATTTTTTCGCCAAAATCATGGACATCACTAAGACTTTATTAAATGCATCAGTTGGTCCCGTAGGAAAATAGGTGCATTTTAAAGTTCAAAACCCTAAAGGATGAAAAACAAAATTTTATCAATATTCGTGAAATATAGTATAAAGATTATTTGTGATACAAGATTCCAAATGGTTTTTGGGGAAATATTTTATGAACATTTTTTACAACCTTATGAATGGTCATTATCGTTTCAGGGGCAAAGGGGCTCCTTTGTAAGTTTAAACGTGTCTCAATGTTTGAAAAGCCAAATTTTACCAATTTTCGTGTTACTATAGTTAGTGGATTTTTGGTGACAGAATTCTTGAATTTCTTTTAAAAAAATTTCATGGACGTTTGTTACGAACTTATTAAAGGCGTTAGTTGATCTTAGGGGAAAACTTTGTCCTAGGGGAATACACGGGCCTATTAAAGTTTGAGCGAGCCCCAAAACAGAAAAAAATTGATTTTATCGATTTCGTGTGCTATAGTCCATGGAATTTTGGTGATAAAGGATTTCATTTTTTTTTGTCTGAGATTTTCATAGACGTCCCTTACAACCTTATTTATGGCATCAATTGGTCACGAGGGACAACTAAATGAATTTTTAAGTTCAAACGAGCTGTAAAGCATGAAAAATAAAATTTATCAATTTTCGTGTATAGTACATGGTTTTTGGTTGATATAGAATTCTAGATATTTTAATCGAAATTTTTCATGGACGTCCACTGCAACCTCATTAATTGTGTCAATTGGTCTCGAGGGGTAAACATGGGTTTTAAAGTTCAAACAAGCCCTAAAACAAAATAAAATAAAATTTATTAATTTTTTGTGCTATTGTTCACTAATTTTTGGTGATATAAGATTTATAAAATTTTTCATGGACGTGCATTATGACTTTTTTAGTGGAGTTAGTTTGTTTTGAAGGGAAAACATGCCCATTTTAAAGTTGGAAGAAGATCTAAAGAAGGAAAAACTAGTTTTATTAGTTTTCGTGTGCTATAGTCCATGGATCTTTTTGTGATACATGATTCCATAATTTTTTTGAAATGTTTTTCGTGGAGGTGCGTTATGAATTTATTAATGTCGTTAGTTGGTTCCGAGGGGAGACAATTGTATTATCAAGTTCAAATGATCACTCAAGTTGGAAAAACCAGATTTATCGTTTTTTGTGCTATAATCCATAGATTTTTGGTGAAACTTGATTCTGGATTTTCTTGCCGAAATTCTACATGGACGTCAATTACAACCTTATTATGGTGTTAGTTGGTCTCAAGGTTAAAAAATGCGTATTTTCAAGTTTAAACGAGCCATAAATTAGGAAAAACAAAATTTTATTTATTTTTGTGCACTATATAGTCCATTAATTTTTTGTGATACAAGATTGTAGATATTTTTATGCCAAATGTTTTCATGAACAACCTTTACAATCTTATTGATGGAGTAAGTTTTTCCCGAGGAGCAAACGGACGCATTTTCAAGATTAAACAAGCTCCAAAGCAGAAAAATATGATTTTTTTTACCTATTTTCATGTGCTATAGTGCATAGATTTTTTTTTATAGGGAATCCTAATTTTTTCCACAAAACCTATAATAGACATTCGTTACGACCCAATAATGATGTTTGTTCATCTTGAGGGGAAAACATACATAATTTTAAGTTCAAACGATCCAAAGCATGAAAAAGCAGTTTTTATCAATTTTCGTGTGCTTTAGTTCATGGATTTTCGGTGATATAGGATTCCAAAATTTTGTTTTGCCGAAGTTATCCTAGGACATTCGTTACAAACTTATAATGTCGTTAGTTGGTCTCGAGGGGAAAATGTGAATATTTCCAAGTTTAAAGGAGCTCCAAAATGGGAAAATTCTGATTTGACCAATTCTTATGTGCTATAGTCCTAGGATTTTCGGTGATATATGATTTCAAAATTGTCTTTGCACATTTTTTTCATGAACATCCGTTACGACCTTCTTAATAGCGTCATTTGTTACCGAGGAGCAAACAAGCATATTTTCAAGTTCAAACGAGCTCCACAGAAGAAAAATCAAGATATTTGTTTTATTTTCATGTGCTATAGTCCATGAATTTTTGATGATACTAGATTCAAATTAATTTTGCCATAATATTTCATGGTTGACCATTACAACCTCATTAATGGCGTTAGTTGGTCGCGAGGGTCAGACATGAGCATTTTCAAATTCAAACAAACTCTGGAGACGAAAAAACCAAATTTTATCGATTTTCATACGGTATAGTCGATGGATGTATGGTCAAAGGATTATAGAATTTTTTTGGCCAAAATATTTTATGGACATCCATTACAACCTTATTAATGACATCAATTGGTCCGAAACAGAAAATGGTGTAATGACGCGAGAGGTAATTATTGGAAAATTTGAATTATTGGTTTAGCTTGAGTCAACTAATTGAGAAATAATTGTAGATAATTGAATTAATGGATAGCTAGTGGGCTAAAGTGATCATTTATTTAAAACCCTATACATGTATTAAAACAAAAAGTTAGTGGATTTTGTTAGTTTTAATATACTATTAATTGAGAAGAAGAAAAAGAATAGAAAAAGTCGTGTAGAACGAAGTAGACGAATCTGTTCAGGTAACAATTAGTCGTGACAATTTTTTGTATTATATAATTGATTGTGTATATAAAAGGGAGTCTTTTATGAATTTGAGAATTTGGGTTTAAGGGAATAGTTAATATTCTTTTCAGATTTAGTGTGTCATTCGTAATTGGATAAATTTGGAGGCTCGGTGAGGACAAAATTTATGATTGGAATTAGAGAGAGAAATGATAGATAAAAGAACAAAAATTATGTAATATAAAAAATATTGGACAGGAATTATGGTTTATTGTTGTATGTTTGATAAAGTTGAAAGTGAGGCTATTCTGGAAATTTAAGGCATGTAGGTTGATTAAGTATATGATGGTGGGCTAATGAATGACAATAATGAGACAATAATTGGATTAGAATAAAGTATGAGAACGGGATAGTTGGTAGTACATTGTTGGGGTTTTACAGAAGGGGGATTTGAAGTGAAAATATGGTGGGTGTGAGTGTTATTAATGGCATTATGCAATTATTATCTGAAATGGATAATTTGTTGGAAGCTCGTGAGTTTTTCTTTTGCATGACCGGTTATATTTCATAGTTAGAGTGTTTATTTCAAGTATCACATTGTAACTAAATATTTAATGTTTGAGATAGGTAATTAAATATCAGGTTAAGGAATTGAATAAATATCATTTCAGTTATTATATTGCAGAAGTTGAAGTTTAACCCTAGGAATGAAACTTGGACAATATGATAGTTGAAATGTTAATTGGCATCAAGAATGACAAACTTAATTATAAATTTGGGTAAGCTTTTGGGTCTATGCTAAACCTGTAGCGACATGAGTGTTGTTAGTTTTGGAATCTCATTGTGAATATGTACTCGAATAGATTGCATTGAATTGGAAGCTCAACGAAATGAGAAACCTCAAGTCTCGGAGTGATTGTGTGATTGGTATAGGGCAAGTAGATTTTTGAACCCTTGTTAAGCTTATGAAATTTGTATATTTCCTTGTGTGACGTTTGAGAACAATTTGGAGGCTTATTGCTTATTTGTTGTTGTTTACTGTTGCATTGTTGTGAATTTTTCCTTGTTATCATAATGGTTATTTTCCTATTGTTTATTTTAACATGTCATTTGGAATGCATCTGATACATGGTTGTGATAAGTGTTATGTGATAAGAGGATGTACCATTTTGAGGGTCGTGTCACGCGCTGCAATGGATATTATATTCAAGCGACGTATCACGTTCCACGAGGATTACTATTATCGAGGATTGTAACACATGTAGCTATGGATGCATGGAGTAATAGGTCCCCCATGGGTCTCAGACTAAGAGACAACGAGTGTGTATCATTAAGGCAGACATGCATCACTATACTTGATATTGCATTTCATGGCATTGCACAATTTATCATTGTTGAACTTGAATTTGTGTTTTGGTGATCTTGTGAGTGATTTTCTGTGAAACTTGTCACTGTTGAATATTGAGTTGTTATTGAGAATATGTAACATGTTAGAGTGTTGTTGTTGGAATTTGTATTTTTTAAAACTGTGAACTGTTAGGTTGGACTGATTTTATGCAGGTGGTAGTATGGAGGTTCGGATGGGGTGTAAGGAGTACCCATATTTTGTCCACTAATCTTGTTTTTAGAGGTTTGCTTGTTGGTTACCGTGTGGTTTTGTAACACTTCGGAAATCCAAGACGTGTTGTAAAGCCTAAAATAAGTGTCATAAGGTTTAGACATTGTTCCTTAGGAAGTCTAGAAACCAAAACGTCCAAGAACGTCAATGATGTCCAGAAACTAGTTCAAAGAGGTACCAGCGTGCCTTAGCATATTTGACTAACTTTTAGAAGTTGGAAATTCATGAAAATTTGTGGAAGGGTGTCTTACATGTGTTTAAGTCAATTAATGTTCGAAACCTCTGGGTATGACTACCCAAGGACCAACCAAGGGCCCTTGAGGAGAACCATTGCATTTTGGGGTCAAGGACTGCCTGGGCAGTGTGCACCCACGGAAGGGAAAGGATGAGGAGTGTGTGGATCTGCGGGGTGCCTATTCCATCCATCGACTAACACTTAGAAAAATCATGGAAGGGACTCTTATGCACAGTCTCTGAATCAAAACAAGATGTGCAACACGGAAGGGGGTTAGCCGTCGATTGACCCACGATCCATCGATCATGATGTCATTTGTGAAGGTCTAATTTTTTGCACTTTTTAAGTTAGCTTCAATTAATTAATCAAAGTTTTATTTAATTAGTTGGGAATTGGGGAGGTATAATTAACATAGTTAGCACCGTATATAAAGTCATAACCTATTTAAGAGTAACTATAAATCTCATAACTCACAATCCCAATACTCTCTTCTTTCTCTCTCTAAGAAAGAACTCCATTGAATATCAATCTAGGGGAGGGTTTAAGGGCTGAAAATATTAAACTTTCATTAACAATCTTCATCATTTATTTAGGAACGTGATCTAATTCACCTTTGAGACCTTTTTCCTTAAAAGGTTCCATCAACGTGATTTCAAAAAGTTGAGTTTTCAAGTTGGTTTCATCCAATCTAGAAAGTGATGTTATGAATTAATTTGTTTATGATTTATTTTATATATTATGAATATATTAACATATATCTAACTTAATTATGATATATCTTGATAATTTTATGTAGGTTGTAGAAGATGACATTCACCCCTTAAGACTAGGTTATGAACTTGAAATAAATTGTGTAATGTTGGTTTAATTGACTTGGTTATTGATTGAACTAATACAAGAATATGTTATTGCATCAATTATGAATAGATTAGGATGAATTATAGTCCTATCGTTCTAGTTCTTGAGAAGTTGATATAAGGTATGAAGTATGTTGTGAATTGACCTAACTACCTTGTCTCAAACTATGGACTAGTAATAAATTTTTATGTAATGATTCAATTAGCCCTGGTATTATTTTGGTTATTGGTTGATGATGAAACTATAACGTAATTGGGTTTAGTTAAGGGCTGATGGTAAGACCTTGATTATGGATTATGAATGAGACTTGATAAGCCTTATGATCCCTATTCTTTACTTCAAATTACGGTTAATTATGATTATGTCATGATGTTGGGTTGGAGTTTGACTTGTATTAGGACTGATAGGGTGGTATGATGTTTAATTGAAATTTCTTTACAATGGTTGTGAGGTTGATAAGATATAAATGTTATAAAGATTGTGATGACTACCAATGTGCCTTATCATGAATGAATATGTAAATGTGCTAACCTCACTTATATGAATTGCAATGAAAGTACTATACTCATGCAATTCTCATTCAGCTATGATGATGATTATTATACAAGGATGAGACCCTATGATCTACAATAAGTTATGATTATTCATAAAGACATTTCAAAAAAAAAAAACTTAGGTTAGCATCGAGTTAGCTTGACAATAGAAGGTGATGACTTCCCGTAGAGGAAGATTCACCCTATAGTTCAACATGTCATGTTGACTTCCCAATGAGGGATACCCATCCAATGAATTCTCATGAAAGGAGGCCCCAATTGCCAAGTATTATGTAGAGGGATTAACATATCTCTTAGTTCTTGAACTATGTTGCCCCCATAGGAAGACTAGCTAGTTGATTCACCTAGAATGCTACGTTTATGTTTGGTTTTACTTTGTACGCTAGACTACCTTTCATTGGTAAGGATTTATAACACCGAATTTCACACTATCTCTTGTGGTCTATGTCAGTTAAGACATGTATTCCCTAAACTAAAATGAAGTAATGAAGTATAAACAACATCGGGTACTTAAGATGTTTGACTTAGCCTAGGTAGGGGTATGAGACTCTACCTATGCCTTGCACTAGTTTGCCTTGAAGGGAGCCTTAGAGGTTGATATTATGTATGTATATGATAATGAAAGAAAAAGATGATAATATGATGACTTTACTTTTAAATGATATTATGTGGTAATTGATATTCTTATGAACATGTATTTTGTCTATATTTGTAAGATATAATGTTATTTATCCTTGAAGGTTTTGGTATGTGAAGTTGGATATTGTTATGGTTCTTGTTAGGTCAATTTCTTAAGTAAGGTTATGGGGCTTTGGTTTGTCGTGACAATTGTTGACTTTATGAGGATTCATGAGTAGTTGTCTTGCTTTATTATGATATAATGAACTCCTATTTATGCTTGTGATGTTATTACTTGATGATAGGGTTGTATTAGATTATGGGTTCAAGTAGGTTAATATGTATGTGACTTTATTTCACTTAATGAACATGTCTTGTTGATTGATATGGCTTGCTTTATTTTGCATAAGGATTTAAAAAGGTAATATAGCACATTTTAAGGTAAATGTCCCTTTTTAGAATAATTTGATCTTATATGTACATATGGTCTAATACTTAGTACAAATGGTGTACTAACCCCATTTTATCGCTTTTCCCCAACATTTTACGCTCGGGTCATTGAAGGCTCTTTGAGACGACTTTGAAGAAGACTTGGACTTTGTCTGTCATCCAAGTGGGTAGGTCCTCACTTTTCGACGGCGATGCCAATATAGAGCTTATGAAGTTGTTTTTTACTTTTAAGGCTCTTATGTTCTTTCTCTATAATTTGAGTACGGATTGTATAACCTATATGTGTTTCTTTTACATTGATGTATGGGCTGTGCCACAATTGCTATAATCTTGTTAGATGGTTTGAGATGTGACACTCTTTAAAGACTATGTTCTATCGTTATATATATATATGTATACACTTATGCGTAATAAAAGTAGAAGACTCTGTAATCTTCCTATATGATGGGTCTATGTATACTCGATATGAATATATATTATGTGTATGTAGAGGTCGATGTAAACCTTAATGTAAATGTAATGAAAAGTTTTGAGTTTTTCCGTATTTTTAACGTATTAATGTAATGATGTATGCTAAGAGGCTAGCCTTAGTCCTCAAAGAGGACGACCACGCCGGTTACGTGTAAGAGGTGCTTCGCGGATATGACAAACTTGGTATCAAAGCATGAGGTTCAATATCTTTGACATCGATGTCTCTCTAAACAATGTCGATGTAGATTCTTACTTAAAATTTTAAAGCGTGCTATTCTTATGAATAGAAATCTATGTGATGCTTAGAAAACTCTCTCTTTTTTTTGAAATGCAATATCGTGCATCTAGAGTATAATTATTGTGTGCTTTCATATAAACTTCGTATTTTGGTAGTGGGGAATGAATACTTGAAGGAATGCAGTTCGAATACTTGAGGAAGATATTACCAATGCGGGAGTTCCTCGTTGTGGTGATCAAGTTCCTCCTCTTGAAGAAGATGCTAATGTTGACCAAGGTCCTTCCATTCCTCAACCTTAAACGGATGGTGATATAAGGGATGCCCATTTCCAAATATCCGAAGACATCACTTAACTAGACTAGGACGTCACTTCTCTAGCCCAAGCCATGACGGCCCAAGCTAACTACGAGGTTGTACCCCGACCAAATCAACAAGTTGATACCCTAGCCTCCCGTCTTAGGGATTTCACTAGGATGAATCCTCCCACATTCTATGGGTCCAAGGTTTAAGAAGACCCCCAAGAGTTCATTGATTAAGTCCACAAGATCCTTTATGTTATGGGGTTGACTACTAGTGAGAATGCCGAGTTAGCCACTAAACAACTCAAAGATGTGGCTCAAACATGGTACATCAAATTGAAGGACTATAGGCCTCTAAGGGGTTCACCCTATGATTTGGGAGATCTTCAAAAAGTCTTTTCTTGATCAGTTCTTTCGTAGAGAGATGGGGGAAGACAAAGTGGTGGAGTTCATCAACCTTTGTCAAGGAGGTATGACTGTGCTTGAATACTCTTTGAAATTCACTAAATTGTCCAAGTATTCTCCTTCGTTGGTTTTTGATCCTAGGGATGAAATGAGTCGCTTTGTGACGGGGGTGTTGAAGGACTTGCAAGAGCAGTGTTATTCGGCTTCTACATGACAATATGAAGTTTTCTCGTCTTATAGTTCATGCTGGACAAGTGGAGGAGGCAAGGGCTAAGAGAAAGAGTGGAGATACTACGAGGGCGAGATATTTTGATAGTTGTTCTTCAAAGGGTAGGATTAATATCCAAGATAAGCCTAGGTTCAAGAAGAGGTTATCTAATCAAGTTCCATAAGGCTCATGATGACAAGGTGCCTAAATTTAGAACCCAAAAGAGAAGGAGTGGAAACCCATCAAATGACAAACATACATGTGCCAAGTGTGGAAAGGGTCATCTTGGTGAATGCTTGGTTGGAACGAGCATCTTTTTGGGTTGTGTCTAGAGCGACCACAAGGTTAGGGATTTCCTTAATATGAATTGCCAAGACAAATGTGGTCAAGCTCAAGCAATTGGTTGTAGTGATGCTCCTAAGAAGAACAACTTTTATGCTCTCCGCTCTAGGGTTTATGAAGAGACTTCTCCTGATGTGGTGATGGGTATGTTGAAAGTGTTTTCTATTGATGTATATGCTTTACTTGATCCCGGTTCTACCTTATCATTTTTACACCTATTGTAGCTAAAATGCTTGACATTTTACCCAATATCTTGCATGAACCTTTTATAGTGTTTACCCCAGTTGGGTGAGTCAGTTGTTGCAAAAAGGGTGTATAGATGTTGTCCGATAAACTTGCCTAATAGAGTTTCTCATGTTGAACTAGTAGAAATTTATATGCTCGATTTTGATATCATTTTGGGAATGGATTGGTTGCATGCTTGCTTTGCCTTTCTTGAATGTAGAACGAGGGTGGTGACGTTTAACTTTTCAAATAAACCCGTTTAACTTTTCTTGAAGAATCTTTTAAAAGGCATGATGCATGGTTTCTAACAAAACGTCCTCTTTAAATGCATGTTTTTGCATAATTTCGATACTTAGTGCATTTTTGTATTAACACAATTCTTCTTCACCTTCATATACAAAGTGTAGGTTATGGATGTTAAAAGGATGTCTCTAAGGTAAAGGGTTTTGTGTTTCCCAATTTCAAGTAAAGGGATCTTTAAGTTTAAGGATTCCTTAGTTATGTCTTATTCAAAGTTATGTAATAGCTTATTTTCCGCTAAATTTACTATAAAAATGCGATAAATGATAACTATGATCTTGTATAAGACCTCTGAGAGGTCAAGTACACCATGATACTTCTAGGGGTTGCTCCTCGGACATGACTATTTATGAATTATTTTATAATCTACAAGGATAATCATTGTTCTCTAAGATAGATTTGAGGTCCGGGTATCATCTTTTCAAGATTAGGGCATTAAATATCCCTAAGACAACTTTTCAGACACGGTATGGACATTATAAGTTCCTAGTGATGTCCTTCGAGTTGACTAAAGCCCCTGCAATATTAGTGAAGTTGATGAATGGGGTGTTTAAACCATACCTTGATTCTTTTGTGAATGTTTTCATCGATGACATATTGGTTTACTCCAAGACTGAGGAGGAGCATGTATGACAATTGAGCATAATACTTCAATTATTGAGCGAAGAGATGTTGTATGGCAAGTTCTCAAGGTTTGAGTTCTGGTATAGTTCTGTGGCCTTCATGGGACACGTGGTATCCAAGGAGGGTATTAGAGTAGATCCAGCCAGGATTGATGCAGTTAGAGGGTGGAAGCAACCTACTTCTCCTAACGAATACATACCCAGTTCAACATGAACATGCAACAACATCCAATTTAGGCGTTCATAATCATTTCAAAATTTCTTTGGCAAGACAGATAGTCTGGCGAATAAATTCCTCTCAAATGTGGTCGAAATGACTTGATTGTGTCAAGGCTCCCAAGTAGAAATAGTCTGAATAAAAAATTGAACAACGTTAATTGGATAGTAAAAAAATGTAAAGTATACTAAACTTAACTAAAAAATGTATACCTTAAAGTTATTAAACATCGCCTGGCCTATACCATTTGGGATCTCCCCCAGGAGTGATAAGCCTATTATCTAGTGTCTTAGTACTTTCTTTTCGTTGCCGGATGTCACCTGTAAAATAGATAATAAATATGTTAGTTCATGAACAATATATTAAAGTATAAAAAACAAATAAAATAATCTAACAAGTAGATTAACAAACAAATTTTATACGATGATACATTTGGCTCAATCATGACTCTACAAATTGTTTCATTCTACCAGGGAACTAGAGTAGACATTTCATCATATTGGTAGCACTACGTGTAGTTGTAGTTGTATTTGTATTTGAGGCTGATAGAGGGTCATAACGCTAAGTCAATACAGGCGTACCAGTCGTAGCATCTTACTGCTCGCTAGTAGAATCTCCAATCCTCACGGTAGATAACTTATGAGATGTACGTGTGGGAGATGTAGTACTTTCCGATAAGGTTCGTCGTCAATAAATAGCATGTAAAGGTAGTTCCTCGTAGCGCACTAAAGGCAATGCTTGTGAAGTAGAGGGAGTACCGAGTGGTTGACAGAAATTAGGATAATATTTTTAGGGATACACCATAACAAACCGAACAACAAGTAGATTTATGTCATTGCTGATGCGCTTTTTGGAAGAAAAAATACATCTTGCATTATCCTCAGGATCTATGTCTCTCCTAGTGTTCTTCTTTTTAGCCTACTTAGTCTGGCTAACTCCAAGATGCTCCCAATGTCTATCATTTCACTGTTCTTCTTTTACATGCAATATACATACATACATACATACATATATGTATATACATATATCATTAATTCAATAAAATTTGAAAAATATATTAACTTACATATATATACTAGCTAGGTTTATTCTACACTATTCCTCATCGCTTATTTTTATTTCATCATCATCCCATTCCTGCTCCTCAGTTCTTTCATTTACATTATCGTCCCATTCTTCGTCATCGAATGATTCATTTTCCACATTCTCAAACATTTCTTTTTCTCAAAAATCAGTATCTCATCGTTAGATACATCTTCTAATATGTGTTGGGGATTTTGTACTGTGATTTCCAATTCAACATTAACTTTTTGTTGAAAAATGGAAATTTCATGTTTTTATGCCACATCTAAGACATTGTAAATTTCAATTCTTCCCACATGCCTACTTTTTATAACGATCTACAAATCAACTTTGTCTCTACGCAATGGATATGAAGTGTAACACACTTGTTTAACATTTTTTGCGATGATGAAAGGATCATAACTTGTGTATAACCTGGTATGCTTAACTTCAATTATATTGTGTTGATGGTCCACCTTTGTGCCTCTATGTGATGGGTCAAACAACTCACACTGAAACAATAAAATCTTCTTTTTAGGCCAACCTCAATACACCACTTCAATAATCTAATGAATGAAACCTTAATATTCAATAGTTTGACCAGTACCATCAACATCACCTTATATGTTGACATAGTTAATATTTGTTTTCTTATAACTAGAAACTTCTTATGTTTGTGTAGGAAAAAGTATGTACTAGTACAAAAATGCACTAAAAAGGATAACTTGTATAAACATCAACATAAGTAGAAGAGGTAACAACATAATTCATAAACCACGATCAATGAAAGTGAATATCATCTTAGGACATACTTACGGTACTTCCATGAAGTAATCTGTTTCATTATAACTACGATAACTTGATTTGAGAATTTTTCAATTCTTAGCGTTTGTCATTATCTATAGAAGGCAACATACCTTGCCAATCCAAGGTAGTTATTGTCCATGGAAGAGAACATAATCATAGCTTTCAATGTACCACAAAATGGTATCATTTAACCAATAAAATCTACAATGATAAGGTATCATCTCCTTAACAATCAAAAATACCATGAAGAGGTATATGTCCTTACCAATTCAAGCTACCATGAACATGTATCCCTCGAAACGTAACACAATACCAATCCAAGCATCCATGGAAAGACATTAACTTACCAATTCAGACAATCCAGGGAAAGGTATTACATTACCAATCAAAGCTTGGTATTATCACCATAACTTATAATTCTTAGATTAATTTAAGGTGATCAAGCCTTTCAACCTAGAATAATACAATGTGAGAAAATCATTCACATTCATACATAAGCAATTTATATGAGAATTATCCCTTCCAAAACAATTACATCTAAATCATTAATTCATAATAGAATTTTTAATTTCAAGCCCTACATCTCATAATCATAACATATCCTTCACTCTCAAGCAATCAATATCACATTATCTGATAAGCCTCTATGTCAAGGCAATTATAGTCATAATCCGTCATTTCTAGAAGGATACATCTAAGCCCACAATTTATCCTTTCATGGAATCTAACATAATCATATGAATTTCTTGTTTTTAGATATGGCTAAGGACTTGGTACATGTAAATTCTTCCTAAGAACATGTATTCCTATCAATTAAATCATAATAAAACATAATCAAATAAATTCGATCAACATATATCAATGCCCACAACTATAGAAAAAAAACCTAACTCAAATTGGAGAATTTCCTCTTATCAATTGGGGAATCTTGGGGACTTAATGTATGAAAGAATTCGATGGACAAAAAGTCATAATACCATGATATCAAAGCACACAAAATTCTTGAGGATTTGTGAAATTTCCTTGATCTATTTCCAACTCTTTCTTATTCTTCAAGTTGTAGAGAGAGAAATATTTGAGAGAAAGACTTTGGGATTTATTTTGGGTTTCATAAATAATAACTTGAGTGGGTTAGTTATTGGGTTAACTCAACTTAGATATGGATACTAGTCTTGATTAAAATGACATATCTTTAATTTAGTTAAAATGGAAAAGACCTTAAAACCGTTGAACTAAAATCTATCAAACCATCGCAATGAAGGGAACTACAACTTGTCAAGGTTAACACAACTTGTACAGAAGCTCGTCGTACCTTGACCAGTGGCTTGATTTGTTATCCTCTTCCATAAAAATGATTTGTTGATATTTGGCTCCACAACAGCAGATACATATGCGGAAATGAACCTTCCCCACGTGAAAATTTCGACTAATATTCTTCGACCCAATTACACGTCAGAGCCAGATATTAAATCCTCAAACTTAAAAACTAATTTCCCCCAAAAACATTCTAACCCAATGCTAGACGAGAAAACCCTAACTATCGTTCTTCTTCCAATGACATTTACAACTGAAATTGTCAACTTTTAAAGTGATTTTGAGTATTTTGTTGAAGTAATTATCAAAGATTACAGATGATTTTGGAGTTCAATTAGAATTTTTGAGTTGACGAGTATGAGGTAAGTTCATTCCTTAATTTCTATGTAATTTCTATTGTTGTAGCGTGATATATACTGTGTTTTAGTATCAATGTGATGGTGTGTTGTGAATATCTGGAAAAAGCTAGGCTTCTCTTTGTCTTTGTTATGCATAACGTGTTAGAAAATTTTAGGGTTTTTGTCTTGTTTCAGGGAATTTTATGGACGCCATTATTATAGACCATTTTTATCATGGTGGTAAATTTATTCAGGGAAAAAAGAATTACTTATAAAGGGTAAAGTGAGGTGGAGTATGTTAATTTCGACAAGGACCACTTCTCAATAATCGAATTATTTTTTTACATTAAACAATTGAGGTATATTACTGTTAGTGGGTTTTGTTTTGAAGACCCCATAGTTAATGTATTTATTGATCTGGACACTAATTTCACTTTACTAAATCTTATCAAAGCCTACAAATTTTTAACTTTTTAGACCTTTATGTGAAGCATGTGGTGGACAATGTAGAAGTAGTCGCAACCGGTTTTCTTTGTGGGTTAGTAGTAGAAGAAGAATTATGAGATATAGAAGTAAGTGCAAGTGAAGGGTTGAATCATGAGGCTGAATATGAAAATGTTAATGTAGAAGTTTGAGCCAGGGGATATATAAGATTTTGAAGAGGAATGGACTGAATCAAATGAAGAAAGCACTGATGACTCTCAAGAGGATACTATTCCTGATGAGGATGACTCTGAGGTTGACAAAGAAATTAGAGCTCTTAGAAATTAAAGGAAAAACTAAGTGAAAAAGGAAAAAACCTACTCAAATTGAGAAAGTAGAGCTTGGAACAAGGCTAGTAGATAAACTTAAAGAATAGGCGGTGATGAGCAATATATAGATAGCTCAAAATTGGATAGTGATAACAATAGGGATGAATTGGATCTTGATTTTGTGAAGGGTGTTAATTTACCAAGAAGAAGATAAAGTAAAAAGGTAAAATTTGATTCTCTTTGTGTTCTATCTATTTTTGAGCTTGGTATGGTATTTAAAAGTGTTGAACAATTAAGAAAAGTTATTGCAGACTATTCTTGTTAATATAGAACTAGGTTAAAGTTTAAGACTAATGACAATTTTTTTTTAGAGTTAAGTGTGAGGACAAGAAATGTAAATGGTTGTTGTTTGCTAGTATAGATAAGGATTCTGGTGATTTTATAGTCAAAAATTATTATTGTGTTCATGTATGTACTCAATCAACCAAGAATAAGTTGTGTACATCTAAGTTTGTTGTAGAAAATTTCAACGATGAAATTACACGTCAACCATATATAGGATTGTAAGAAATTCAGGAATTGGTGACAAAAAAAGTTGGGTTGTATGTTGGAAGAATTTTTTTTCATATGACAAAAAGAAGATTATCACGGACGTCTTGGTTGATTGGAAGATGGAATTTTCAATATTTTGTGGTTATGCAGACATGATTAAACATACTAATCCTGGTGCTTCCTATTAGGTGAGGACATATAGAGAGTCTCAGGCAGGAAAATAATTGTTTGTTTACTTCTATGTTTAATTTGATGCATTTGAAGAAGGGTTGGTTCGAATTATGCAGAAAAATTATTGGTTTTGATGGATACTTTCAAAAGTTTTTTGCAAGGGTGAATTGTTGGTTGTTAAGTAGAAATGGAAATCACCATATGTTTCTAATGGCATGGGTTGTTGTTGACATAGAGACAAAACACAGTTGGAGTTTTTTATGCAGCTATCTGATAGAAGATCTGAACTTAGGCACAAAACATGAACTGACTTTTACGTCACATATGCAGAAGGTTAGATGTTCTTTTTATTGTAGCTTGATTTTATTTTTTTTAATTTTTTGTGTTCCCAATACTTTTTAATGTTTGTCCTACAACTGCTTACATAGGGGACTTGTAACAGCTTTATGTGAGTTGCTACCAGATAGTGCGCAGAGAAGGTGTGCTAGACATATCTGGTCCAACTGGCATCAAATATGGAGTGTTGATGAAAGAATGAACCAGTCTTTCTGATGTGCTAAGTCAAGTTTTGAAGTGAAATTTGAAGATGAGATGGATAAACTTCAACAAATTACATAGTAAAATGTGTGAAGACTTGATGTATTATGAAAAACTACTTGGTGCAAAGAGTATTTTAAAGACCATTCTAAGTGTGACATTTTTTAAAACAACATGTGCGAAACATTTAATTCTTGGATATTATCTTCAAGACATAAGGCTATCATAACTATATTAGAGGAGATTGAGCACAAGATAATGGACAGAAATATTGGAATGAGGTAATTTTCTAAAACTTGGATCTCAAATATCTTTCCTATGGCTAGACTAGCACTTGAAGAGAACAAAGATCTTCCTAGATTTTGTGAAGTTAAATTCAATGGTTATATTGGGCATGAAATCTTAGATGGTCATTTAGGCATATTGTTAATATAATGAAGAAGACATGTACATGTAAAAATGGAAATTGAGGGGCATACAATGTCATGATATGGTAGCATATCATCACAAAGGCATAGAACCTGAATATTAATTGCTACATTGGTATAGGAAAGAGACTTTCTTGAAGGCTTATAACAACTTTCAACAGCCAATACCAAGCATGAAAATGTGGCCTCTAGTTGTGTAGTGATTGAACCTCCTGAACCAAAAGTCATGCCTGGTCAGCCACTAAAGTGCAGAAGAAAGGCAATGAATGAGTTTAGGAAAAATTATGGAAAGTTGTTCAAAAGACGAGTAAAAATGACTTGCTCCTTGTCTCATCTAGTAGGCCACAACAAAAAATCTTGTCCAACCATGGTGGTTTATTATTCTCTTCTAATACATCTACAATAAGCTTCAATTATTTACCATAATCAATTATTATTATAATTGTATTAATAGGCTGGGATGGTACAACCTGGAGGTATCCAACATAAAGCCAGCCACCAATGTTTAGCTAAGTATTAAGCTCATGCCAGCCACCATTGTTTAGACAAACATCAAGCTCAAGCCAGCCACCACTTTTTAGTAGACCATCAAGCTCAAGTCAACCACCTGTATTTAATTATAAAGAAAATTCTATGTGTTTTAATTTTTCATCTCTTAGAAGAGAGCAACAACCTGCTAAAAGAAGAGGTACAGGGAGAGGCAATGGAAGAGGCACTGACAGAGGAACTGGAAGAGCCACTGGTAGAGGCATTGAAGGTGTATCAAGTCAGCAACCATATCAACCAAGGGTTGTAGAAGATCCAATATCAGCAGTTCGATAAAAGAGGACCAAGATTGTAGGATTTGAAATCTATACAAACGCAAGTTATAGTCAAATTATTAATAAAAATGTATAGATAATTTTGTTCATTTATTGCTCTACTATACAAAGTCTCATTTTAATACATTTCTATGCAGCCTGGTACTTCAGGATAAATAGTTATTACTCGGGGAGTTTATAAGGATGCAACTCCAACAAATATTGATATTGTTTATAAGCCCCGAGAACTCAATTTGAATAGTGGATATGGTGTCATAAGTTCACAGTTGTTACAAATAAGTCGACCAAGGAAAAATAAACGTGGAACATCTAGTGCACCAAGGAATGCCTAATTTCTCTGGAAAAGTCACTTTTTGATTCTGTAATTAGCAGCAAAAACTTGTATTGAGTGCTTTGAAATGTATTTTTGTGTCTTTTAAGTACATTAACTTATTTATGGTACTACTTTTAATAAGTTGTCATGGATTGGTATGTTTGGTTTGAGCTCACTAGAGCAAATTAATGGTATGAATTATCAACTTTTACTGCTTTTAACACACTGATTGTATTCATTCCATAAATAAAATCATTACAATCAATACACAAGCATTTACAATAGATAATCCGATCAAAATTTCCTTCATAAAGAATAGTAAAATCTACCATACATACTCTTATGACAGAATCTAGTAGAAGACAAATGAACCAACTAAGATCATTTTGTTGCACAAATCCAAGTAGTCAATATCACCCCTACGACAATGCATATCATCCTTACTTTTATTGATCGATAGCTATCAAATTCATATGTTTTGACTCTTTTCAATAAGCCCCATATCAGCCTCCTAGTTTGAGCTGGCATTTAATCATCATAACATCGAAAATATCTAGATCCACATCGTGCCTACAAAGTTAAAGAAAATATTGAATTACATATAAGGTGATTCTTTATTGTATTGGACAATACAAATGAATTTTAATCACCTTTGAAGTTTTGCAACAATGGGACCTATGTCCAAGGTTTGATTGCGTCCATGAGTTCTTAATTTCCACAACGTCCCCACATTGACATATCACATTTGTAGTTGAAGAAGAAATAGTGATGAAGACGATAACTTCGACATTGGAACTTGATGATTAAGAAGAAATCAATGAAAAAAATATAATTTAATGAGCTAAAGAGGAGATATAATTATGAAGAGAAACAACTAAGGAGAAATAAGAGAAGAATGAGAGAAATTTGGGTTAAAAAAGGGGAAGAAGACCGTTGGTGGGTAGTTAGAGATCCACATCAGCGCCTTTAAAGCGTATGAACACACTCACGAGACATGCGATCATGTTTGGCTCCACATATGTCAAGAATATTTAAAAGGAATAAATTATTGATGTTTCAAATATTCAATAGGAAAATGGCTTAGTTGAGGTACTTGAGAAAAAACTCAACAAGTTTAGCGATCGGCTTATGTATTTGGAACATTTAAATACATACATACATACATATATATACGGCCAAACCTATTGATAACTACCTAAAGTTGGTACCATGATTTAGATAGACACCTCAACTGGATGATGTTTATTTTAGATACTTTAAGTAGGGTCCTATTATGTATTTTTACAATTTTTGCTTAGTTGGAATATTATGTGTGCTACACTTACTTTGATTGTGTGAATGACATAATTTTTATGATTTTTTTAATTTTTTTAATTTCTTCTTCTTCTTCATTCTCTCTCCATCCCACGCTTTCTCCACCATATACAACCACCTTGACACCATTTTATATTCCACTTTCTCCTCTCTTTGTCATTTCTTGATGTGAAGAATTAAATTAATAATAAAATTAAAGAAAAATAATTTATGATAGGACCAAATTATGTATAGAGCATACATCTTCTTCATGATATCAAATTTCTCCATCTAATTTTTTTCCATAGTTCCCTTGTCAGAAGTTAGCCTAATCCTTCAAAGGTTCATTGGTCTATTTTCACCTCTCTATTTATGTTTTTTTTTTTTTGCATATTCAATTTTTGAAATACTTATTTTCTACTTCTCAAAGCTTTTAACTTTTTCTATTTTCATGATCCCATTTCAAGTTATAACATAAATAGATTTGATCTAAATCATAAAATACCATGTAGGAGGTATAACTGATCTAAGATCATTATACATATACTAAATTTCGTACCAACATAGTACTAAATATTAGCATATATAATATATGCACAATTTGTTTCAATGCGGCCTACCAAATGACCCCTAAAGGCAGACATAATGGTTTAAAAACAAATTTAGAAAAAATACAAAATTTAAAAAGAAATTATAAATATAAAACAAACTAATAGGAAATTGTTCTTCACCTTGGTTTTGATCATACTTTTTCGAAATCTTCAACACCCAATTTTTTAATTATTTATTGATAGTGTTTTTGCTGACATTGCTGTCCTGAACTTATATGTGGATAGAATCATCAAGAAAGTTAGATCTCCTCTTTTGAGCCATTTTAACCGCAGAGCCTACATTTTTGGAATAAAAATCTACAAAAAAGTTGCTTTGAAATGTATTCAAACTTGAATAAAAATTGAGAATAATGACGGAACATCCGTAATATGAATAATGAGAAATATAAAAAGCAACACTGAAAACAAATCACAAGAAATACAAAGATATAACTGAAATTACCTTAATCAAATTCAGAATTTGATGAAATAATGTATACCTCATAGCTAACCGACCAACAAAATCCTTGACATAATGCATAAATTTTTTTGAAGAATCAAATTTTGAACAATTTTTATTTGAAGAATGAAGAAAATCACGGAACTTGAAAGGTGGGATTTTTTTAGAGAATAATGTGTAAAGGGTAGAAACGTGCAAGATGTAGGGAGGATAGTGTATTTGTTTTTTATTTTAACTTTGTTATTGGTTAGAGTTTTGTCGAATTATGGACTCTTTTAATTAATAAAAGGAAATCTCAAAAATAATAAAATGTGAATACAAATTATTTTCGAAAATATTCTCATGATGTTTTACACAAATAGCTTAAAGTGTTGTTATTTTGACTAAATATGTTATATATTATAACTATATACCTAACAAAAAGTGTATCATCCCGTGACATAGAAAATTATTTAAAACCGCTCTTTGGCCAAGAAATACAATGCAATATGTTTTTTAGACTTCTTCTATTTTTTAGTTAATATGATATATTATAAAATATTAATAATATCACTCAATTTACTCTTTTTACTGTACTAAATATGCAATATAAGAAGTAAGAAAATCCTTTTAAATTCTCTTATATAAAAATCAGTGCTCTTTATTTTTATTATTCCCACAATGTTGTATTGTCATAATGTAACATCTCGTAACTCGAATAGCTAAGAATAAGCTAAGAAACTAAAAATAATCGCTAAAGTGAGTTTTTGAAATTTTCTAACCATCATAACTTCTAGCTCATGATGAGTTAGATGTAGTTGTTTATATGGTTGGAAAGCCCTTGGAGAGATCTTTTCAACTCTGCCATGTTTGAAAAGGAGATATGCCTATCAGAATTTGGGTTGTTGGAATGAAAAAATCTCTCAACTCCAATTTAAGGAAGAGCATACTAGTCTCTGCACCAATTAATTTCCTATTTACTTTTAGGGATTTATTTGTGGTAAAAACAAGTTCTAGTTCAGATTATAAAACTAACTTTGCGTTTAGGGCTTGGAGAAGATAAAAGAGAAGAAGAAAAAGAGAAAAAGACTAAGGTTTCACCGAGAATACCAACAAATTTCGAGTGCAATTCGTCAGGGTGATCCATATAAAGGTATGTGATATCTTTCTTATTTTGTTAATTCTTAACAACACCAATTTTGTTTCAATTTAGTGGTTTTAGAACTATTTAGATTATTAAAAGTGAATTCTTAATGAATCTTGTCCAATCTCTATTTGACTGAAATGTTTAAATGCCCATTGGTGTTGGTTTGTAGTTTGCAATGTTATTTTTGATTTTGATCTGTTGGGTGTTAATGGTATTGATGATCCAAAGGGTTTGGGAAAAGAATTAGGGAGTTTTAAGGGATTTAGCGATGAAAAACGAAGAGAGAAGTTTGTCAGCCACACCTAAGGAGCATTGCGCTCTGTCACATCCAGAGAGCACACCCTAGAAGTTAGGGCTATGTCGGAGTGCAACCGGTGTACTCGACCTCTCAAAGGTCTTATGCAATCCCTTTCATATCATTCATCATATATACATAGTGAAAAGTAGCGTGGAATTAAAACTTTTCACAAAATGTTTCATAGTCTTTAAGAACTCTTTCAGATAAAACTCCTAGAAAATACTAAGTATCAATCTCATCAAACTTAAACACAAGAATAGTTGGGACATGGCCCATAAAATACGAAAATAGAAATACTTAAGTCTATTACAATACCTCAATTAAAGAAGTAAAAGAAATCTATGCCCTCGACTGAAATGAGGACATACTTCAACTTCACTTGAATGATGCTAAGATCCAAGTCTTACTTCCCAAATGTGCCTCACCTACCAACCACTATAGAGATAGATAAAAACATGGAATTTGTACAACAACATGTACTAAGTACGACATAATGCATAAACATAATGAAAATAGACGTTTATTGGAAATATGAATCTTTTCATTTAAATATAATAATATAATCATAAGAACAAAATTTAAAAACTTAGAAACACATATGAAATCACTTTGAACAATTATCACATTTTTAAGAGACATATTAAAGTAACCTCAACTCGTTGTAGAGTGAATTCCTTCCCTGTTACAGTAAAGTTGCCTACTTCTTCCTTAGGCACTTTATAGCATGTAATCATCCCACTAAAAGCTATCCTAAGACTCACTTAAGTCATACAAAGAGAGACCACCCATACACCCTCCATAAGCATGCATAAACGATCCTTAAGACTACTTATAATGAGACACATACACACTTAAAATACACAAAACACGTAACATGCATTACATGACATTCTCTTTAACAAGGCTATCAAAAGACCTACTAAAGTACTCCTAGAAGAGAACACCCATACCCTCTCTTTAAGGTTACCTAAATAATCCTTGTGACTACCTATGTTTAGATCATGCCTAAAGAATCAACCAACTTCCATAACTAGAGTCATTCTCAAGACATCCCTTGATAAGAAATGAAGAGATAATCCCTTATGCCCTCTTCACACTTTAACTAAGAAATCCTTCAGTCTCTCTAGATTAAGTATTCATTCATTTACATTCTTTCTAACATAAGTCGTTAATTTATTGGTTCTTTAAGAGACATCAACCACATATAGGACATTTAAGTAATGGTCTTGGAAAAGACCTAGGGATTCTCAGTAACATGTTCAAAGCCAGTTATGGGATGTCAAAATAACATCCTATACCACCACCTAAACTACATTAAACTTATCAAATGCTAATAGGTATCCACATGATGTGAATAGGCAATAACCGACAGAGACCATGGTAGGAAAACATGGAATCCCGAGTTCTAACCTACTCCAATGAGAGTGTTCTTCTTTCCAATGGTAGAACTTGGGCACATCTCATGTAGGCCCATGATTAAGGAATATGAAGGACTGCCTTTGTATTCTAGCCTTATCATTAACTAGAACTACTTCCCTTGCCATGCTCACTCGGTGCTAACCTTTGTTCTCATAGAGTAATTTACATTAAGGTTCATACAAAGGGCTCCCATATCAAGTTCATAACCTAATTACATTTACCCTACCAAATAGGTCCCCTAGGACTTCCTTACAACGGCGACAAGAAACTCATCATGACTTTCCTAAGGATTCATATGATCCTATTCCAGCCAATCAACCTTAGGTCTATCATTCATTACAAGAAGAATACCATTACATCATTCTACTTGAAGATTCATAACCTTATCACTAGGTTCAAGGTTTCACATAAATGACCCCCTTTTCATCATTCAAGAAGGTCTCATATATCATTTATACTTTCAAGACTAAGAGTTGTAGCATCCTTTTTCAAGACATCACATATTTACTTTCATACATGCATCAAGTAAGGGACACAAGTCTATCAAACCAAGACACAACATACTTTTCTTTATCACATATAGCATATCATTCTTGAAATACATAGGAAAAAACATTATCATCTTTAAGTCATCCTATCACTACTATATCATTTTTAATATAACCATCATAGACTCATATAGCCAAGTAAGAACAATCACACATCAACTCTAACACATAGTCCTATTCTAACATGATCACCTAAATATCATCAATAGAAGAAACCACATACTTTCACATTACTTCACATATAGGTAAATATGATCATACTTCAGATAATCAACTACACAAATCATCATATAACTTCAAGTAGTTATCGACAAGGACATAATGATCATATTACATAAAGTAACGCCGACAAGGCCACATCTATTAACAACGCCACCATAAGTAAACCATATCAATCAAAATATAATTGAAATCTAATTAAAATAAAATAAATGTCAATAGGAAGCGTACCACCACTCCATCCTCAACACTTCAATCCAACGCTAAATCATCCAATTCAATATCATAAGGCCCTTACCCATGGCCATGAACATCAATTCAATGCATAAATCATATTACTCAATAAATCTAAGTCAATTATATATATATTTATCAATCTAAGAACCAATTAGACATCAATTGAAGACAATTCTTATATCATCAGATAGCCATAGAAAACTACACCACAATTCATAAGCATTAAGTCAATATGATGTAACCCATAAAGTAGTCAAAAACTAGGGTTAATCAATTACATGGGTTCATAGGTTATTTAATTTAAAATCATATAATTAACAACAGTTCAATAACTATTAAATTATTAAAATTCTTTAATGCAAGAATCCATAGATAGATCATGAAGTTGGACAATTCATCTATGAAAAATTTAGAAAACTTCATTGAATTTTTGCTCCATGATGAATAGAGTTTCAAGGATCAAAACCCATACCTCAATTATGTTAATCCTACAATTTGATAAATAATCACCACTTAAATCTCCAATCCAAGCTCTTTCTTGAGTTTTATCTTTAATTGAGTCTGAAGGAATCTCTAAGGGATTTTAGGGTTTTGATTTGGAAGAATGAATTCTTTTAAGTGTTAAAGAATTATATACATGTCTAAAATACCCAATAAACCCTTAAGTGACCGCCTAACTTTCAATTTGGATGTGGGGTGATTTTACACTTTCACCCCTCACTTGACAGTGAACCTGCGCAGGGACACATGCTCACAGAGGGTTGGTAAATGACGGCCCGTCCTTTGACCAACGGACCGTGTAGTCCATGGTATGGGACTGAGGCTGGTTGTTTGCCTCTCCTCATCCATGGTTATGTCCAAAACGTCGATACACCACCAAAGGGGCATCGAGTGGCCCGCTAGGCGTCGTGCCAACCGTTTGTTGGGCTATCTTGGACAGTTTTGGGCACCACGAAGGGTCAAAGACCCTTGGATGGCCCTTGGTTATATTTTCCTGGACATTTCCAACCCAAACATGCTCGTATATGAGTTTAGGACCTGTCACATGATTTTCACCTAATTCGAAAACATAAAACACGAAGAAACATGCTTAGATAGACAAGGTCATTTCAAGACACATCTTTCAAAGGTTATGACATTCTTGGACGTTTGACCTCCAAACTTTATGAAAGTTGACACACTACCTAAATACATCATAATAACTCGTTTAAGGACCTTATAAACTCATTAATCATACATAAAAACATAGATGAGTCATATAGGTTACTTAGTCATCGAAAGTCTTAATCGTCCCTTGACGTTTGAGTTCCAATTCACCTAAAATCTTAGACAATGCCTCAATACCGCATTATAGACCAATTTTGGACATTAGACCACCATGAAAACCATGTTAGTCTCTAGATTCACCTAAGTCATTTTCGGGATCTTACACGCCCTATCTACACGTGGGGGCCAGGGGAGGCGTGCCTATAGTGCGCTAGGATGAGGCCTCAAACCAAATGATCTAGCGCGACATGCCTCAAACGCGCCTCGAACGCTCCAGAGTCTGTGTTTTTTACCGAGTTTTCATAGTTTGGTATTTTTAAGTCCTTTGAAGGTACATTAACACCTTCCACTAATTCTAATTACCTTAAAAATGATTTCTAAACACCTAGAAATCATCAAATAGCACACATCATAACCTTAAATCCATAATCAACTAAAAGGAAATTTAAGATCAAAGTTAAAGAAGTTAGATTCACTTGTAAAGTTGTTAAATGTTTTCAAGAGTCTTTACTAAACGTATTAAGTTTGTTTTAAGGCTCAAATTTTAAGTTAAAGTAAAGAATAAAAAGTTGAAGTCTTTCCTTTAAAGAAATATCAGGAAACTAAGTATTCCCTAAGAGTTGATTAAGACTCAAGTTTTCAAGTTAAGCAAAGAGTACATAGTTGAGTTCATTTCTCAAAAGTTATAAGTGAATTGAGTATACCTGAAAGATTATAAATATTTTTCACATTTAGGTTAAAAGGAAACAAAGATTTCCAAAAGAGATTTAAGCAAGAGAATGGAACAATGTTTCCAGGAAAGCTTTTAAAGCTAAGCGTACAACAATTATTTCAACCAAAAGAAAGGAAGTTGTTTTAAAAAGGATCAGTTAAGTATATTTTTGAAGTAGTATTGAGCATGAATGTGGGGATGAGAGCTCATATTAACTAAAGTCTCCATGAAAACCAGGTAGCCATCATGGGTATTAACAGGTCAAACACGTAAGATGATCACGTAATTTAAGCTAGTGGATCGACTAAGTTAAGGAGTTCTATGCGACGACAAAGTATACGATAGTTCTAGCAGCGTCGGCAAGTCGTTGTATCATTACTTAGGCTCATAGTGGTGGTTGTCGGTTAAAGAATAATCTACAAGGTATAGGACAGTAGTACCTACTTTATATATATATATATATATATATATATATATATATATATATATATATATATATATATATGTATATATATATATATATGTATGTATATATATGTGTGTATATATATATATATGTACGTCTATACACACACACACACACACACACACACACACACACACACACACACACACACACATATATATATATATATATATATATATATATATATATATATATATATATATATATGTATATATTATTTTTGTAGCACAACTTAATTTTAATATATGAACAACATCACGTTTTGTGAAAAATATTTAATTTCTTTAAGTTTCAATATTATCTTCGTCGAATTGTAATCTTCTCCTTTTTATTGAGGCATACATATAATACAGTTGTTTTCTAATGAAAGTATCTAGAATTTTATAGATGATGTATTTCGGTATAATACGTTAAACTTTATAAATATTAAAACATGATAGATGAAAAGAAATTAATGTATTGTTTATAGAATCTTCAATTTCATTTATAATTAATCTATGGTCAATCACTATTTTATTATCTATTTTTGTATGTGAAAGTTTTCAAAATCGTAATATTTTAACATTTAATAGGATCAATTAGCAATACTTTCAATATTTACTTAAAGTTGAAAATATTCGTACATTATTTGTTCTTATCTTTTTGAACAACTTATTGTTATGAAACTATATGATAATACCATTGAGTTTTATTTTTTTAAATTTACAAATTTGAACACCTATATTTCTATATGTTATTTGACATACTTTTATCACAATGTATTTATTATTTATAAAAATTATATCTCCTCTCTTGAATCGTATTCATTTCAATATGTATGTAATTTCTATTTGTAGTCATTCTAGTTTATGGTGTATTTTGTATAATGAAACTCGTATATTATTATTAGTTTGGATTCATTAAAATAAGTATGTCAAATGAATACATAGTTATATAAGAAATATATTTGTATTCATGTATTTTTTCATTGTGAATTTATTTTTCTTTTTAAAATTTTGTTTACTTTTATAAGTCGTATTCATTCTAATATGTGTATATTTATTAATTTTAGTTTTTATATTGTATGTTGTATAATGATATATGAAAGACAATAATAATATGACGAAAAAATTAAAATAAAACTGAAAAAGATAAATGAATATTTGTTGTACTCATTCATGATAAATAAAATATACAACTAGTTGGTATACATTTAGAATGAATACAAATTAGGAATAAATACAAGAATCATAAATTATACAAAGAGAAATTTTGAATGATACAAATATTAATAGTATATATATTGGTTTGAATACAAAGTGAGAACTAATACAAAATTTTGAAGAAGAAAAATAACAACGAAATAAACTAATCGAAAGTTATTCTTCCTATAAATAAACTATACAACTAGTTAGCATACATTTACTGTGAATACAAATTAATAACAAATACAAGATTCATGGACTAAGCAACATGATATTTTTAATGAATACAAACATTATGGAATCATTTGGTACAAAGATTAATAATCCAGAGATTAGTAATGCTGAGATTAGTAATGTAGGGATAGTAACTCATGGATTAGAAATGAATAAATTATTTTTACCAAGTGTTTGGTCCATTGTTTTTCACCCTGTCTTGTGTTTTTATTAAGACTTTATAGAAAACTTCTTTTCAATTAGATCCTTCAATTATTATGCAATTGGGTTAAGATAAATAATTTTCGAACAATATTATTTTTTTGTGGTTTCTAACAACCTATGAAAAGAACAACTTTATTGTAATGTTTTCCTTTTTTTTTCCCACTTAAATTGATCGAGGATACATAATTATCATTTTAGTAAATTGATCACTTACAAAATTTCAATTTTCAATTTTTTTAAAATAAAAGATAAACTTCCAACTTTTAAAATTTAAAAGATGGTAAACAATAGTAAATTTTACTAAGCCATCTACATTTACACATAAAAATTGCACGTTGAAATTATAATATGTATTCAATTTATAAATTTTCAAAATAAATTATTAGAAAACCACACAAACCTATGCATATACATATGCATATAGACATATGTGCACACATATACATATACATATACCTATACATATCTATACATACATAACAAGATATAAATATATATACATATATAAATAGATATAAATATATATACATATATAAATAGATACAGACACACACACACACACACACACACACACACACACACACACACACACACACACACACACACACACACACATATATATATATATATATATATATATATATATATATACATTAATAGAGACTTAGAGTCTAAATATGCACTATGACTTATATATATATATATATATATATATATATATATATATATATATATATATATATGTATGTATGTATGTATGTATGTATGTATGTATGTATATCTATTTATATATAAATATGTCTTAAAATAGCCACTAAAATGAATAGAAATGTTGGGACAGGCCCTAAGTAAGTCTACAAAAAATTGCAACTAAAAGACAAAATACTGAAAAAAAAAGTCATGACTATTGTCCTCGGAGAATGAGGACTCACCACTAAATCTACTGAACTGGACATCGAAAATCGATCTAAGCGCGATATGGAAGCTGAGAACCTAAATCTACATCACGAGAAGATGTAGCGCACGTATGCGTCAGCAATTGAAGGTAATAATCATGTAGGAAGAGTAAAGCTGAAATAAAACATAATTGAACAAGCACAAAAAGAAGTATAATAATCTCAAAATTACATACTAAATGTTGAGGTAACTAAATGCAATGACAAATTTATAACATGATTGAACTGAATACTTAATATATTAATAAATGGACAATGCAATAGAGTCTAAATGTACTGTGGGAACTACTAATAATGGATAATAAAACCACATGAGCTAATTATGGAGTTTTATATATACGCCCCATCACGAAGACCCAATACACCCTGCCACAGGTATAAAGGCATACTAGCCTGATCACTAAACTGATGTCCATAGATGGGACTTACAACCTACTTTGCTACTAGTTTTGGGACTATTTGGGTACGCTAAACCCTAGTCAAACTCGGTATTATACTACTCCTAATTAATTAAGTGATTAAGACATTATGACTGAATATCTGTAAATACTGGATAACTCAAAACTAAACATGCAAACTGAGAATGCAATAATTAATCTGATAATTATGCATCAATAATAGAGCATGTATAAATGAATAACTGAAGTATCTGACCTAGCATGGGTAATTCAAGAACTAAAGAAATACATAGCTAGGGTCCTGAAATTCATGCAATAATATGAGTAATAACATGATAACTTATTTGGAACATATAACTAACTAATTCATTATATTCTGTTGAAGTTCTAAAAACTCTAAGTCTAATAATGATCAGGGAATCAAGAAACTAACTGAAAACTAGGGACACAAGGGGTGAAAGGAACCCATTAGTGAAATCCCAAAAATACCTAGTGATGAAATCCACGGAGAAATACTGTTATTTCCGGTCAGAAATTTATGGAAACTTGATACGTTTTTGAATAAGGGTTATTGACCTTTTTCTTCTTTCTTGATTTAATTTTTCTAAGTTTTGATTTATAATTTAAATTTAGTTAAGTTCTTATCATGTTTCAAGGTTTAAACTAACTAAAATCTTATTATTTAGGGTCAAAATGATGTATCTTAGGGTTTAAACTAATTAGGAAAAGATCAAAAGACCCCTGAGTTAATTGATGTCGGACCAAACGATGACAGACCATCGTACACTCAACGGTCCGTCGTAAAATCGATGGTCTGTCGTTTATTTCCATAGGTTGGGTCTGTTCGACAGGCCTTACTAAAACGGGCATAACTTTTTACTCGGAGGTTTGATTTTAGCAATGTCAGTTGCTATGGAAAGCTAATTCAATTATCTATATTTTGCTATATCATGGGACACCGATTCATTTTGTACTATGAGATATGACCATTTGATGTTGACCCAAAAACATTTCGCCCCAAACTGACTGCTAACTTCAACCTATGGTAAGACCTACGGACCGTAGATCGAATGACGGTCTGTGCTGGGCAATTGTGTTTCTTGTTACATAGTGGGATATGGGGTCTTGATTGATGGACACAGACTGTGTACCGCAGGGTCCTTTAGTCGTTCGACGCTTAGTTAAATTTTCTGGGTTGCGTAATTGGAGTGTTTCAGTCACAAACGACGGATGTGTAGTCCGGGCCGTAGATCTGACTACGATCCGTCGATAATGATCATCGATTGCACCTGCATAATTATGAAAAGCTGATTTTTGGTCTGTTTTGGGTACGGGGTGTTACATTATATCCTCATAGGGAATGTTATTCATCGAATAAAGACTAAACTAGCTTAAATATAGGGAGAGAGTTGCAATCCCTACTACTAAACTCTGAGGACTAAGTTTCTAGCTTGATTAAGTTCAAGAACATGCAAGAACGTTAAAAATACAAGTACAAACTGAGTGAACATGATTCTAAGTATGAATTCACGCATGAATGACTTTAAAACTGAAGAGAAATGATTACCTCAAAATGGAGTAGAATCGGAAGGAAAGAGGTGACGATACTTAGATTTTATTGTTGCTTCTGTTTCCCAAGCAACTCCCTCTTGGGACTGACTCCTCCACAAAACATTGACTGAAGGGACTTCTTTGTTTCTCAACTTTCTAACCTGACACTAAAGAATCTCAACTAGTACATCCTCATAACAAATTCTATCTTTCACCGCCACACTCTCAAATGGCACTATCGAAGTTAGATAACCCACACTTCTTCAAGAACAAGATGGGTAGACCGGATGCACTTATGCTAAGTCTTCTTGAAACTATAATTCATAGCCACCTTTCCAATCCTTTTAAATATATTGTAAGGGCCTACATATCTAGGACTAAGCTTCCCTTTCTTGCCAAATCCTATCACCCCTTTCATAGATGACACTTTACGGAAAACCTAATCATCAACATGGAACTTTAGTTCCCTTATCCTTACATCTGCATAAGATTTCTGACGACTTTGGGTTGTCTTAAGTTTATATCTAATGAGTTGCACTTTCTCCATAGCATAAAGGACTAAATCTGGCCCTATCAAAGCTGCTTCACCTACTTCAAATGAACCAACGATAGATCTACATCTACGCCCATACAAAGCCTCATACAGGGACATATGAATACTGGAATGGTAGCTCTTGTTATATGCCAAGTCAATCGGAGGAAGGTGATCATCCCAACTACCCTTGAAATCAATCACACAATCTCTCAACATATCCTCTAGGGTATGAATGGTACGCTCTGCCTGTCCATCCGTCTATGGATAAAATGTTGTGCTCAATCTAACTTGAGTATCAAGACCCTTCTGAAATGACTTCCAGAAATGAGAGGTAAAAAGACGACCTCTATCTAAGATGATAGACAAAGGAAACCCATGTAACCTCATAATTTCATTATTGTAAAGCTTGGCATAATCCTCTGCTGAATCTGTAATCTTGACCGCCAAAAAGCGAAAAGACTTAGTCATCCTATCGACTATCACACAAATGGATTCATGCTGTCTGCGAGTACGCAGTAACCATGTGATGAAATCCATATTGATCACTTTCCACTTCCAAGTAGGAATGTCGTTCTTTTGAGTCATAACCCTGGTTTCTGTTGTTCTACCTTGACTTGCTGAGAATTGTGGCACTTACTCACAAAATATACTATATTCCATTCCACCAATAGACTTCCCCCCAAATCACAATACATATAAATGGCACCTAGGTGAATAGAATATCTAGAGTTATGGGCTTCTGCAAGAATAATATGCCTCACTCACCCACATAAGGAACACATAATATACCCTGGTAGCAAAGTACACAATCTCCCCATTGGGAGAAAATCTCCACTCTCTGTTTATGGACTGCACCATTATGTTCATGAAAGATTGGATCATTGTCTTGATTTTCCCTAATCTCTACTATCATAGAGGATGTTGCCCCATTCTGAACTGTTACACCACTGTCTAATATGCTCATAAGGCAAACTCCTAAGCGAGCAAGCCTGTGAACATCCTTCAGTAGCTCTTTTCTTTCTTTCTCAACATGGGCTACACTACCCATAGGTAGTCTACTAAGATCATCTGCTACTACATTCTACTTATGAAGATGGTAATGCACAGTCATATCATAATCCTTAAGGGACTCAAGCCATCCCCTCTGGAAAAGATTCAACTCCTTATGGGTGACCACATACTGAAGGCTCTTATGGTCAGTGAACACATCTACATGAACACCATACAAGTAGTGTCTCCATTCCTTGAGTGCAAACACCACTATTGCAAGATCGAGGTCATGAGTTTGATAATTCTTCTCATGCACCTTAAGCAGTCTAAAAGCATAAGATATAACCTTATCTCACTTCATCAACACAAAATTAGGCCAACTCTTGATGCATAACAATAGATCATATAACCATCTGAACCCTCTAGTACAATCAAGACAAGAGTTGTAGTTAATTTAGATTTTAATTTTGAAGGTTTTCTCACAGTTATCTTACCATTTAAACTTGACAATCTTCCGAGTCAACCTAGTCAATGATGAAGCTATGGATGAAAAGCCTTCCACAAAAATTCTATATTAACCGGCTAGACCTATGAAACTTCTGATATCTGTAGCAGAGGTGGCCTGGACCATTGTTTAACTACTTCGATCTTCTGTCTATCCATTTGGATCCCCTCGCTAGATACAATGTGACAAAGAACGGATTGCAACCAGAACTTAGATTTACTAAACTTAGCTATTAACTCGAGATCTTTGAAAGTCTGCAGAACAACTCTCAAATGACTTACGTGCTCTACCTTGTTCCTAGAGTAAATGAGGATATCATCAATAAAGACGATAACGAACAAGTCCATGTACTGTTTGAACACTTTGTTCATTAAATCGATGAAAGCTGAAAGAGCATTAGTTAGGCAATTTGACAAAACTACAAATTCATAATGACCATACCAAGTTCTAAAGGTTATCTTCGGAATGTCACTATGTCTTACTCTGAGTTCATGATAACCCGATCAGAAGTCTATATTTATGAAATCTCTAGCACCCTTAAGTTTGTCAACAAGTTATTAATCCTACGGATGGGATCTTATTCTTGATTTTGAATGTGTTCAACTATCTATATTAAATGCACATTCTGATAGAACTCTCTTTCTTCTATACGAAAAACACTTATGAACCCTATGGACAAATACTAGGTATAATTAACCTTTATCTTGAAGGCCTTTCAACTGACCTTTTAATCCCTTAAGCTCTGCTGGAGACATTCTGTACGAAGCAATAGAAATAGGCATGGTATCTGGAAGAAGGTTAATTCTAAAGTGGATTTCCCTCTCAAGAGAAACTCTGGGAAGATCTTTTGGAAATACTTCTGGAAACTCACTCACTACTGGAACTGACTCAAGAGTTGCGGCTTTAGAGAAAAAATACTTAACCCAAAGTAAATTATAGAGACAACTCGTAGCGATCATCTTTCAAGACTTAACGTAAGAAATGAATCGACCAATACACACTAATCTATTAACTTTCCATTCTAAGATTGGTTCGTCTGGAAACATAAAATGAACAATCCTAGTTCTACTATCGATTGAGGCATAACATAATGTAACTAATACATGCCTACAGTAAAATCTAAGTCTACCATATCTAACTCAACAAGATCTGTTGAGGTGACTTTATGGAAACTGTGACAGGGCAATTTCTGTACACTCGTCTAGCTATAACTAGGTCACCGACTGGAGTAGAGATAGAGAAAGCTTCTGAGTGAGTTCCTGGACTGATACTGAATTGTACTGCTATGTAGGGAGTTATAAAAGAAACATCATCCCCTGGATCTAACAATGCATAAACATCAAGGTCAAAGACTCGTAACTTACCAGTGACAACATCAGGAGATCTTGGTGAACCTGAAGAGAATACAACTAGTTCTAGCACTCACCGCCACCTGTACAAGATGAGTTACCCTGTTGACTCGAGCAACTTACTAGTGCTTCTTAAGTTGTATATTGAGCTCTAAAATTACCACCTACTTGACTCGGTCTAGAAGGACAATCGCTCAACCTGTGAACAAATTTAAAGCACCTTTCCTTTTCCTGCAAGGCACTCGCCTGGATCGTTCTTACTACACTTAGGGCAAGTAAGGTAGTCTTGGTTCTTGAATACTTTCTTGCGACTTAGATCCTTGATCTCTTGCCTTCTAGTAAAACCTGTTCTTGGAGGATGGAACACTATCTGATGAAGGGGTTGGGGATGAAAACCTCTGCTGACTCTACGAGTGATTTCCACGATCTGATTTCTGCTGAGAATAGCATAGTTCCCAGTCATAGCCTTCTTATTCGCCTTGTCCTGTTCCCAAAGGTTATCACTCTCAACCTGCTGAGGATGAGTCATAAGCCAAAAGATATTCATATATCCCAGTAACATAGCATTTCTGCACTAAGTTTTTACCAAATCGTGCACTCCATACCAGAACTTATTCATCTGAGACCTAGAGTCAGCAAAAATGTTAAGAGCATACCTGGAGAGTTGGTTAAACTTATGTCCATACACTTGGACTGTCATGTTATCCTGCCTTAAGTTCATGAATTCCTGGGCTTTTGATTCTCTCAATTCTATTAGGAAAAACCTATCAGAAAGGTCTCACTAAATAAATCCCAAGTAATAGGAGTTGCATTTTCAACACTATTAACCTTCCACTAAGCGTACCAGATATGAGCCATATCTTTTAACATGTATGATGCCAACTCAAGATGATCATTTCCATTATCCTGCATCACCTCGAAGATCTTCATAATCTTATCTAAGAAATTTTGGGGATCCTCATTAGTTTGTCATCCTAAGAACAGAAATTAATTAATCTAACAAAGTCACGGCCCCTTGCTTCCATCGATCTACCATTTCCATTGACATATCTTGAACCCGCTGATTGTTCTGGTTGGTGAAACTCCGAGACAACATCTGAATCATACTTCTGAATTCAACATTGGAGACTTCTTGATCTGGCAACTGAGAACATGCGTTTGCATTTCTAGAATTTGAAATCCTAGCATTAGGTTTACTGGGACGGCTGATCTAAAATATCAAATGTCAAGTTATAATGGATTTAGATCATACCATTCACAAGATAATAGTAATAACAAAGAGATGTTTTCCTATAATAATTCATAGCCTACCTCTCATTACATGTGGTGTACTTCACACTCATGAAAAAGACTCTACTTAGTGCAGCTTTTAAAACATCCTAGGACACTTAAACCTATTGCTTGGATACAAAGTTTGTCCCGCCCAAGCTACCCCCGAGACATGGACACCGTACGTAGGACCCCAAGTGATCCCAAGCTGACCATGTTGGCATGATAATTAGCATACTAAAGAAAATAACATATGCGGAAGATAAATCACAATTTAAAATGAAAATATGCCGAATACCCATCTTCTAAACTGAGATATTTGAAATATTGACGAGTTTTATACAAGAAAGTAATTAACTCAATACTAAGTTAAAACTAACAATGTTTGAAAATAGCCTCTAATCTGACTAAAACTCGGAAAACCCCCATCTATGTCTAGCAAAACGTGAAAATTAAAGACAAAATACTTAAAAGAAACTCATGACAATTGTCCTCGAAGAATGAGGACTCACCACTGAATCTGCTGAATTGAAGATTGGAAATAAATCTAAGCACGATCTGGATGATGAGAACCTGAACCTACATAACTAGTAGATGTAGTGCATATATATGTCTAAACATGAAGGTACTGAGTATGTAGGATAGAGTAAATCTGAAATAAAACATAATTGAACTAGCAGACAAGCAATTATAATAATCTAAACATGAAATACTGAATGCTGAGGTAGGTGAATGCAATGACCAATATATAACATGCTGAACTTATTACTGAATATATTAATAAATTGTCAATGCAATAGAGTATGACTAAACTGTGGGAGCTACAAATAAACAAGAATAAAATCAGATGAGCTAATTATCGAGTCCAATGTATATGCCTCATAGAGAGACCTAATATACCCTGCTAGTGTTATAAAGACATACTGGCATGATCACTAAACTTATGCCCACAGAGGGAACTTACAACCAACTTGGCTAGTAGTTCTGGGACTATTTGGGTACGCTAAAACATAATCTAACTCGATACTATGCTACTCCCAATGAATTAAGTGATTAAGACATTATGACTAAATTTCTATAAAAACTGGATAACTCAAGACTGAACATGCCAACTTAGAATTCAACAATTATTCTAATAATTATGCATTATTAATTGAGCATGCATAACTAAATAACTGAAGTATTTGACCTAGCATGAGTAATTCAAGAACTATAGAAATACATTGGTAGGGTCCTGAAATTCATGCAATTATCTGAGTAATAACACGGTAATCTTATTTGGAACATATAACTAATCTCATTATATTCTGTTGATGTTGTAGAAACCATAAGTCTAATCATGATCAGGGAATGAAAAAACTGACAGAAAACTAGGGACCCTATGGGTTAAAAGAACCCACTAGCTAAATCCCGCATACCTGGTCATGAAATCCATGGAGAAATATATAGATTTCAGGGCATGAACTGATGGAGCCTTGCTACGTTCTTGAATAAGGATTGTTGATCTTTTTCTCCTTTCTTGCTTCTGATTGTCTACATTTTGATTTAGATAAGTTCTTGTTATGTTTCTAGTCTTAAACTGACTGAAATCTTGTGATTTAGTGTCAAAACAACGTATATTAGGGTTTAAACGAAGTAGGAAAAAACCAAAAGACATATGAGTTAATGGTTGTTGGACCAAAAATCGACCTAGAATGAAGAACAGTCCATTGTTTGGGTCCGTAGGTTGGGTCTATTCGACAAAACCTTTATTAAAATGGACATAACTTTTTACTTGGAGACTGATGTTAGCAAGGTTGGTGTCTCTTGAAAGATAATTCAATTATCTATCTTTTTGTATGACATGTGACACCTAATTCAGTTTGTGCTATGATTTATGACCATTTGAAGTTGATCCAACAACATTTTCCCCTCATCGACTGCTAACTTCCACCTATGGCCAGACCTACGAACCGTAATTGAACAACGGTCCGTGCCGCTCAATCATGGCTCTTGTTAGAGAGTGGGTAAATTAGGTCTTCATCGATGGACATAGACTATGGACCGTAGGTCCTTCCGTCGTTCGACATTTAGTCAAAATTTCTGGGTTGCGTCATGGGTGAGTTTCAGTCACAAACAATGGATATGCAGTACGCGCCATAGATAAGACTACGGTCCGTCGAGAGTGATCGTCGATTGGACTCGCAGATTTCTTAAAAGCTTATTTTTGGTCTATTTTTGATACGGGATGTTACAAAGACTAAGCCACTTTCCTATTGAACCCTTGAACCACCAATAATTTTTTCTTTTTAAATATTCTTGGTTGATGTGGAAACCAATTTTAACAAATCAATTTTTGTGATTGGGTGCGTGAGATGAACCTTCCCCACATGGAAATTTCGATCAATATACTTCGACCCAATTACATGTCTAGTCCACATATTAAATCCTCAAACCAAAAAATTAATTACCCCCAAAACATTCTAACCGAATTCGAGATGAGAAAACCCTAACAATCGTTCTTTTATCAATGACATTTACAACTGAAATTCTAAACTTTTAAAGTGATTTCGAGTATTTTTTTGAAGGAATCATTGAAGATTACAACTGATTTTGGAGTTCAATCACGATTTTTGAGTTGAGTTGTGTGAGGTAAGTTCATTCCCTAATGTCTAAGTAATTTTTATTATTGTAGCGTGATAATACTGTGCTTTAGTATCAATCTGATGGTTTGTTGTTAATCTAGAAAAAGCTAGGTTTTTTGTCTTTATTGTCCATAAGGTTTAACAAAATATTAGGGCTTTCGCCTTGTTTTAGGGAATTTTATCGACGCCACTATTATAACTCATTTTTATCATGGTGGTAAATTTATTCATGACAAAAAATGGAATTATTTATAAATGGAAAAATGAGGTGGAATATGTTTATATCGACATCAAATTACTTTCTTACACTAAATAGTTTGGGTATATTACTGTTGGGACTTTTGTGTTGAAGACCCCACAGTAAATGTCTTTATTAAGGTGGACACTGATTTCACTTTATTAAATTTTTTGAAAGACCTAAAATTGGTGACTTTTTATACCTTTATATGATGAAGCATGTCGTGGATGATGTAGAAATGGTCACTGAATCAAATCAAGAAGCAGTGATGACTCTAGAAGAGGAATGGACTGAATCAAATCAAGAAGCAATGATGACTCTTAAGAGGATGCTGTTTTTGATAAGGATGATTCATAGGTTGATAAAGAATTGAGATCTCTTAGAAATGAAAGGAGAAACAAAGTGAAAAAGAGAAAACCTACTCAAACTGAGGAAATAAAGCTTGGAACAGCTGGTATTAATTGAGAATTTGAAGTCATATGAAGGTATAAGGCTTCTTTATACACTGGTAGACTAAGGGTTGATGAGCAATATATAGACACCTCAGAATTTGACAGTGATGTCAATAGAGATGAATTGGATCCTAAATTAATGAAGAGTGTTGATTTACCAATAAGAATAAAAATTAAAAAGGTATAATTTGATCCCGATTGTGTTCTATCTATTTTTGAGCTTCGTATGGTATTTAAAAGTGCTGAACAATTTACAATAGTTGTTGCAAACTATTCTTGTGAATATAAAACTAGGTTAAACTTAAAGCGTAATGACCAAAAAGGGTTAGAGTTAAGTGTGAGGAAAAGAAATGTAAATTGTTGTTGTTTGCTAGAATACATAAGAATTCTTGTGATTTTATTGTCAAAAATTATTATCCTGTGAATGTATGTCCTCAATCAACCAAGAATAAGTTGTGTACTAAGTTTGTTGCAGAAAATTTCAAGGATGAAATTACATGTCAACTATATATAAGTTTCTGGGAAATTCAGTAATTGGTAAAAAGAAAATTGGGTTGTATGTTGGAAGAATTTTTTGTCATATGACAAAAAAGGGGATTATCAAGGACTTCTTAGGTGATTGGAAGATGGAATTTTCAAGATTTTGTGGTTATGCAGACATGATTTAACATACTAATCCTGGTACTTCCTGTTGGGTGAGGACAGATAGAGATTCTCAGCAAGGAAAAACTTTGTTTTTTTTACTTCTATGTTTTCTTTGATGCATTAAAGAAGGGTTGGTTCGAAGGATGCAAAACATTTTTTTATGGGTTCATTCTAAAGTGTTCTTGCAAGGGTGAATTGTTGGTTGTTATCGGTAGAAATGGAACAGATGTGTCCAATTGCATGGGTTGTTGTTGACGCAGAGACAAAATACAGTTGGAGTTTTTTCCTCAACGACTTGATAGCACATCTGAACCTACACACAGTACATGGACTGACTTTTATGTCAGTAGGCAAAATGTTAGATGCTTTTTGTATTGTAGCTTGATCTTTTACTTTTTTAATATCTTGTTTTGCTAGTTTTTTTAATGTTTGTGCTACAACTGTTTTACGTAGGGACTTGTACCATCTTTATATAAGTTGCTACCAGATAGTGCATAGAGAAGGTGTGCTAGACATATCTTGTCCAATTTGAATGGTGATTAAAGAAGGAACCAGTTTTGCTGATGTGCTAAGTAAAGTTTTATCACAACCGGGTCCTAGACCCTAGAGGAGACCAGCGTCGTTAACCTTTCAGAGGTTGCAGACAAGCCTTTTCTTAGCTTTCATCACAATTATACAGTTAAATTTTGCAGAAAAATTTAAATTTTTTTAAATTTCCTTAACTGTAATTAGACTTCATAAAATTCTTGAATAAGAATGATATACTCACAGCTCAAAATAATCAACCATCTATTAACAGATTGAACAATTAAAATGAAGAATTCTTAATATGATTAATAGTTTCCAAACCGGCCTTAATACAAAATCTTGAACAAATGTTTGAAAGGAAACTCAAGGGACAACATCCACTAGTTATGTCGAATCTACTAAAGCTAGAGAATAAAGCATAGGTATCCTCGAACTCAAGAGGACTACCAGAGTCTGGAGGTACTAGTCCGAACGGCTTCAACTGATCTTTAATCTTCTTCAAGGACATGTACCTAGTAAAATTGTAATTGTATATTGGTTAGTACACGCTTGTACTAAGTATGTGTGTATGCACATAAAAATATAAGGACTATTCATTATCAAGGAAAGCTCTTCCTATAGCAACATGCCTTTTTTGGAACGTGAAGTCACTTCACTTTCCTTATTTGTTGTTTATGAATCATGCTCATAATATTACATATTTTCATGCATTTAAAGCGCACAACTCATTTTTTATATGAACATAAGAACTTTGAATCATGAAAATAATTTTAGAAAAACTCAAGCAAATATTAATATTTTGGCTCCCCTTAGGCCGAGAGCTCTCTCTCCCAGACATAGTTTATTTTTCAGCATTTTCTTCTATTTTTTGTGTAGTTTAATGATCTCCTTTGATCCTATATTTTACCTACGAGTTCAATGATTCATACTAGTCCCTTTACAATAATGAATCAAGTGAGTACCCAAAAGACTAAGTAAATGATTTGACTACCCTACACACAAGTTATTTTTTCCATTCTTGTTAAATTGGGCATGAAGTCTTTATAAGAAAATCTTCATGGCTACACCCATTATTTGATCATTTGCATAATACAAAGCTGTTTGAGCATATATTCATGCTCTAATTGATGAGTCATTATGTTTTGCTCCCTTTATTGGCATAAGCCAATAACTGTTAAATCTCATTCTTATCAAGCACTAATGATTTAATATACTTACGCTTTTGCTTACTTAGTTCACATTGTACTTACATTTCTTATTCTTTGATCTCATGTTCACTCTGAACATTCTAGGTTGACTTAGGATATTCTTTTAAGACTTCCATTGGGTTCTTTATGTGCAATGACTAAGAATGACTTACATAATTACATAATCTAACCTCACCCTTTGGTCATCCTATCCGAACACCCCTCATCTTATTAGTTATTTCTTTCTTATTTACTTTGTTACTTTCTTAAAGAAATCTTTAGCTTATAACTGACATAGATCATTTGAGCTAACATGAAATCCAGTATATTTCCCACACTTAAAATGGGTGGTTCACCGGCCAAAGTGAAAGAAAATACTTCCTAGCTTTCTTAGGTGGATCAACTAGCTAGTAACTTATGCTTGAGACATAGTTCAAAGACAAGGAAAAGTTAGAGAACCTTATCCACCTTGGTGGAAGTGTCATCTCATGAGGCTTACATGTTCTTGCACCAACTCATTACTAGTCTATAGGTTCTTAGATGAATTTATCATACTTTACAACTTTTAGAGTTGACTCATACACTATGGCTTGCTTCTAGTATGAGGTATGCTTAGTTCAATGGATAAATTGATATCTCTTTCAATAATTGATGAATGTGAACTCAAATCTTACATCATCACGTGTCTTGACCCGACGCACACCTTCCCCATAACCCCTAACCGTATTCGGTTGAGCTTGGTCGCTTGGTTTGTAGCACATGTGTTTCCATGCACATTCCTAGTTGTGCACTCTATAGTTGCACTTGGAAAGTTCACTTCTTTCCCCAAGGATCCTCACTATGTCTTTGGGCTCTACTTAATCTACATGATCATTTTAAATGATCATGTGTTATGGTATCTAGTCTTGACAGTTGGATGCCTCGTACCTAATGTGCTAAGAATTCAATATTTTTTAGCTTAGAGTCTTCATTGAATGTTTAATTCCTGAACAAGATTGGATTGGAGCATTTCGAACATCAAAGTGTATTTTAAGTTACTTGTTAATTATATAGAAAATGGCTAACACCCTTACGCCAATATTCTCTAACATGCCAATATTACTCAATATTGGGCTATATGATGCCTATGTACCCCAATGCATATTCTTAAAACCTAATAGACTCTGCACTAGACAATTACATTTTCTAGAATGTTACAAGTTTTGAAGTGAAATTTGAAGATGAGATGGATAAACTCAACAAATTAGGTAATAAAATTTGTGAGGACTTGTCGTATTATGAAAAACTACTTTGCACAAAGAGTGTTTTTAAGAGAATTCTAAGTGACATTGTTGAAAACAATATGAGCCAAACTTTTAATTCATGGATACTAGCTGCTAGACATAAGTCTCTCATAGCTATGTTAGAGAAGATTAGGTACAAGATAATGGGAAGGGCTATTGCAATGAGGCAATTTGCTGAAATTTGTATCTCAGATATCTCTTATATGGCTAGAATAGTACTTGAAGATAACAAAGATCTTGCTAGATTTTATGAATTTAGATTCAATGGTTATATAGGGTATGAAATCTAAGATGATCAATAAGGCATATTGTTGATAAAAGGAAGAAGACATATACATGAAGAACATGACAATTGAGGGGAATACAATGTCATGATGTGGTTGCATATCATCACAAAGGCATAGAACCTGAATATGAAGTGCTATACTGGTAAAGGAAAGAGAATTTCTTGAAGTCTTATAACCACTTTCTACTGCAAATACCAAGAATGAATATGTGTCCTCACACTAGTAGTGTTCTGATTTACCTCGTGAACCAAAAGTCATACCTGGTAGGCCACCAAAGTTCAGAAGAAAGGCAAAGAATGAGTTTAGGCAAAAGTATGGAAGTTGTCCAAAAGAGGAGTAAAAATGATCTGCTCCTTGTCTCATCAAGTAGGACACAACAAAAAAGCTTGTCCAACAATGGCAAGTTATTATTCTCTTCTGATACATCTACAATAAGCTTAAATTATATACAATAATCAATTATTTTTATTGTATTGATAGGCTGGGATGGGACAACCTTGAGGCTACCCAAGGAGGAAACAAAGCTCAAGCCAACCATAAGTTTTTACTCAAGCATCAAACTAAAGCCAGCCACCAGTGTTTATCAAAAAATCAAGCTCAAGTCATTCACCAATTTTTTGTAGACCATCAAGATCAAGTCAGCCACCAATATTCAATCATCAAGGCAGATCTATGTGTTTTGATTCTTCAACTCCTAGAAGAGAACAACAACCTGCTAAAAGCAGAGGTACTGGGAGAGGCATTGGTAGAGGAACTAGATAAGGCACTTGTTGAGGCATTGGAGGTGTATCAAGTTAGAAACCTGATCAACCAAGGGTTGTGGAAGATTAAATATCAACAGGAAGATAAAAGAGGACCAAATTTGTAGGATTTGACGTCTATATAAATGCACGTGGTAGTAAAACCTTATACATAAATGTATACATAATTTTTTTTTTCATTTCTTTCTCTACTATACAAATTCTCATTTTAAGACATTTCTATGCAGCCTGGTACTTAAGGATAAGAAGTTATCATTCCGTGTGTTTATAAAGATGCAACCCCAACAAATATTAATATTGGGTATAAGCCTTGAGGACTCAAGTAGAATGGTGTATATGGTGTCACAGGTTCACAATTGAAACAAGTCACTCAGCCAAGGAAAAACAAACGAGGAACATCTAGTGCACCAAGGAATGCCTAATTTCTAGATAAAAGTCATTTTTTGGTTGTTAATCAACAACAAAAACTTGTATTGAGTGCTTTGAAATATCTTTTGGTATATTTTAAGTACATTATATTTTTTTTACACCCTTTTTAATTATTTGTCATGGATTGGTATTGTTGATTGGAGCTCACTAAATCAAATTAGTGGCATGAATGATCATTTTTTACTGCTTTTAACACACACATTGTCTTCATTTCTTCAATAAAATCATTAAAAGAAATACACAAGGCGTTTACAATAGAAAATCCGATAAAATTTTCCGTCATAAAGAACAGTACAATCTACCATACATACTTTTATGAATGAATCTAGTAGAACACAAATCAACCAACTAAGATAATTTTGTTACATAAATCCAAGTAGCCAATGACACCTTTACGACAATGCATATCATCCATACTTTTATTCAATGATTGTTGTCCTGTTCATATGTTTTGACTCATTTTAAGAAACCCCATATCACCCTCCTAGATTGAGCGGGTAGTTCATCATCATACCATCGGAAATGTCAACTCCACCTCGTGCGTAAAAATTAAAGAAAAAATGAATTACAAATAAGGTGATAATTGAATGATGGGACAATAAAAATGAATTTGAATTACCTTTGAAGTTTTGCAACAAAGGAACCTACCTCCAAGGTTTGATTGCAACCCATGAGGTCTTCGCTTCCACAACGTCCCCACATTAACATATCACATTTGCAGTTTAACAAGAAAAAAACGATAAAGAAGAAAACTTCGACGTTGGAACTTGATGATTAAGAATAGATCAATGAAAAAGATATACTTTAATGAGCTAAAGAGGAGAAATAATGATGAAGAAAAACAAAATAGGAGAAACAAGAGAAGAATGGGAGAAATTAGGGTAAAAAGGGGAAGATGACCGTAGGTGGGTGGTTCAAGATCCACATCAGCATATTTAAAGCATCTGCACACGCTAAAAATACTTGTAATCATGTTTGGCTCAACATTTGCCAAAAATATTAAAAGGAACAAATTAGTGGTGGTTCAAGGATTCAATAGGAAAATGGCAAAGTTGAGGTACATGGGGAAAAACCCAATAAGTTTAGCAATCTACTTATGTATGTGCCCTAGATACATTTACATTGATACATGCATATCTATATCTATATCTATATATATATATATATATCTACATATATCAATATATAACAAAACCCATCTGCCATCTAAAGTTGGCACCAAGTTTCACATAGACACCACAACTGGATGATGTTTATTTTGCATACTTTTAAGTAGGATCCTAATATGTCATTTTGACACTTTTTACTGAGTTGGCATATCATGTGTGCTACACTTACTATGAGCGTGTGAAAGGCGTAGTTTTTATGATTTTTTGATTTTTTTTTAATTTCTTCTTCTACTTCCTTCTCTCTCCTTCACACAGTTCATCCACCATATACCACCACCTTGCCACCATTTTACAATCAACTTTCTCCTCTCTTTGTCATTTTTTGATGTGTATAGATAAATTAATGATAGAAATAAAAAAAATAATTTAAGCAGAACCAAAATATGTATAGAGCACACATATTCTTCATTATATCAAATTTCTCCACCTAATTTTTTCCATAGTTCCATTGTCGGAAAGTTTCCCGAATCATATAAATGTTCGTTGGTCTATATTCACCTCTCTCTATTTAAGTTTTTTTTTTTTATAATTCAATTTTTGAAAAACTTATTTTTACTTCTCAAAGATTTTAACTTTTTCTATTTTGATGACCCCATTTCAAGTTAAGTCATAAATAGATTGGATTTTAGCATGGATAATTTTATTGGGTACTTTCAAACATTCAACACGATCAATTCCAATGGTGAAGGTAATTGGAAAAGAAAAAAAGATGAATTTGAAGGATTGAAGAGATGGTAATATTATTGTAGTTGGATCATGATCCAAACTGGTTAGAGGAGGATGAGATATGGAAATGGTGCAGGAGAAATGAAATGTACTGTAGATATTTTTTTCCTTTTTCTTTTCATTGAAAGGTAATTTTTGAAGTAATAATTAAATAAATAATTCTAAAATAGTTTTTCATTCATAATAGATTTTCTTAGTAATTATTTGATATATATGCCACGTGTCATTATTCAATTCACTACTTTGAAACGTCATCAGCGAGTGTAATACACGCATCTTATATATTTGGCTGGTTGTCAAAAAAGAGTCAATATGATAAATGGCCCACTACTTAAGGTGTTCAAAATGAATAAGGTCTAATGGACGTGTTCAAGTGAAAATTTATGTCAAATTTAAGTGGCTACCTATAGATTGAATATATATATATATATATATATATATATATATATATATATATATATATATATATATATATATATATATATATATATATATATATATAAAGAGAGAGATAGAGAGAGAGAGAAAGAGAGAGATATATGTAATTTGTAAGCTAATTTTATTATAAGGGATATTTTTTTCTTTAATAGACTTATCCCATGCTATTATATCCATTTATTACTAATACCTCTAGTAATACATCCTATAATACCATGAAGGAGGTATAACTAATCCAAGGATTATTTATGCATATATATAATTTCCTACCAAAAATAGTACTAAAAAATATCATTCATAATATATGTACCATTTGTTTCAATGAGGCCTACCAAACAACCCCTAAAGGCATACATAATTGTTTAAGTACAAATTTACAAATAATACAAAATTTTAAAAGAAATTAAAAATACGAAACAAACTAATAGGAAAATGTTCTTCACCTTGGTTTTCATCATGCTTTTAAAAATCTTCTACACCCAATTTATTAGCATTATTTGTTAATAGTGTCTTTACCTGACATTGCTATCTTGAACTTGACTGCTGATAAAATTATGAAGAAAGTTAGATCTCCTCTTTTGAGCCATTTAAACCGCAGAGCCAACATTTTTTAAATAAGAATCTACAAAAAAAGTTTACTGAAAAATGTAATCAAACATGCATAAAGTCGAGAATAATGATGGAAAATCCGTAATATGAACAATGCAAAATATAAACGGTGATACTGAAAACAAATAAAGAATCTTAAAATCTCATCAAAATTACCTTAACCAAATTCAAAATTTGATAAATTAATTGTTTATTGACCAAGAAAATCCTTGAATTAATGCATGGATTTTTTTGAAGAATCAAATTTTTAGTAACTTTTATTTGAAGAATGAAGAAAATTTAGAAACTTTAAATGAGGAAAATTTGAAAACTTGAAAGGTGAGAATATTTTTAGAGAATAATGTGAAAAGGGGAGAAAAGTGCAAGATGTGGGGAGAATATTGTATTTTTTTTTAATTTGTTATTGGTTAGACTTTGGTCGAATTATGGGCTCTTTTTATTAATAAAAGGATATCTTAAAAATAATAATTTGAATACAAATTATTTATGAAAACATTGTAAAGATGATTTAAACAAATATCATAAAGTGTTGTTCTTTTGACTAAATATGTTATATATTATGTTTATATAGCTAATAAAAAGTGTATCATCCTCTTACAAAGAAAGTTATTTACGATCTCTCTTTTGTCAAGAAATTCAATTCAATATAATTTTTAGACTTTCTTTTTATTTTTAAACTATATGATATATTAAAGGGATAACACACAAGTACCCCTTATCTTATGCCCGAAATCTCATAGAAACACTATACTTTATTAAGGTCCTACTACCCCCCTGAACTTATTTTATTAATAATTTTCTACCCCTTTTCTGCCTACGTGGCGTTATATTGTGGGTCAAATACAAGTAGTGCCTCCACAATTTCAGTGCAAATACCACAGTTGCGAACTCCAGGTCATTAGTGGGATAATGTTTTACATGAACCTTGATCTTTCTGGATGCATAAGCTATCACCTTACCACCTTGCATAAGAACACAACCCAAACATACGCTAGATGCATCACAATACACAGTGTAATTCTCACTTCACTTAGGCAAAGTAAGCACTAGGGCTGAAGTGAGTCTATCCTTGAGCTCTTGGAAACTCTTCTCACAAGCCTCCGTCCATTAAAACTTGGCCTTCTTGTTAGTCAAAGATGTCAGTGAGGCAGCAATGGAAGAAAAACCCTCAACGAACCTACAATAGTTCAAGCCAATCTCAATAATCTACGAATATATCTGGGAGTAAGAGGTTTTGTCTAGTTCATAACAACTTCACTCTTCCTGGATCTACCTCCACACCGTTGTCGGAGATAACATGACCCACGAAGGTCACACATCTAAGCCAGAACTCACACTTGCTTAATTTGGCATACAACTAATGTTGTCTAAGTACCTTCAATGTTAGTCTCAAATGTTGCTTATGCTCTTCGTTGGTCTTAGAGTAGATGAGAATGTCATCAATGAATACTATGACGAAAGAGTCAAGGTATTCACAGAAGACCCTATTCATAAGATCAATAAATGCAGCAGGTGCATTCGTGAGACCAAATGACATAACTAGGACATCCTAATGACCATAACATAACGGGTACGAAAGGCTGTCTTTAGGATATCTCCATCCCTAACCTTGAGCTGATTATACCCTGAACGAAGATCATTCTTCGAGAAGAAACTAGACCCTTAGAGTTTCTCGAACAAGTCATCTATTATTGGAAGTGGATAATTATTCTTAATAGTGACTTTGTTGAGCTGACGATAATTGACGTATATTCTAAGGGTTTCATCTTTCTTTTTCACAAACAACACTGGAGCGCCCCAAGGGGATATGATTGGCTCAATGAAACCCTTATCAGTGAGATATTTTAACTACAGCTTCAACTTTTTGAGTTCAGCTAGAGTCATTCTGTAAGGAGGAAATGAATTTAGTTTAGTATCGAGTTCTAAGTCGACACAAAAGTCAATCTCTCAAGGGGGAGGAACTCCAAACAAATCATTAAGAAATACATCTTGAAACTCATTCAGTACAAGCACTTAGTCTATGGAAGGAACGCCATGATCTAAATCATTAACACTCAAAAGATGACACAATAACCCCTTGGACATCATTTTATTAGCTTTAAGGTTCAAATTTATATGCCTTTGTTTGATTGGTCCACGCCCTGCCCATTTATACCATATCTCATTTGGCAACTGAAACCTCACTAACCTTGTTTAATAGTCTATGGTAGCATTACACTTATGGAGAAAATTTATACCTAAGCTATTCAACGCTTTTTATTCGCGAATATCTGATTTACATATTAGTAGGTTGGTGCACATCCTTGAAACCTACTAGCAGCTTCCCATTAATAGACTAAGGAACTTCTTCCTAAACTAGTCTCATCAAAGCATACAACATAAATAAACACATAAGTCACATAATTCAGCAACCAACATGATGACTCCAAAATATTAACTTCATACTAGTGCATAAAACCATACACATGAAAACTAATTTAGGATACACAGCCGAGACTTCACAAGTGGTGTCCTCCCCTACAACCCTAGATTTGAGTGCGAAGAATCATTGCCTCGTTGGAGCCTCTTCACTTGGACCATTCGGCTGAACATTCTCCTTCCCTTTTTCTCGACCTCTATATACGGACAATTATTCATCATGTCACTCAGTTTGCTACAACTGTAACAAGCGTTAGATCCCCTCATAGACTCTTCTCCATGAAGTTTGCCACACTTCCTACAAGGTGGCCTCTCATGAGGTGTATCTAATTCATTGTTTCTCTTAACTATGGTCTCGGAATCCATATCATAGTGACCCTTGAATGAATTTGACTCCCCTAGGTTGGAGAGTACTTTTATAAACCTTGTCTTATTTCTGTTCAGTTCTACTCTTTCATGAAAAATTCTCCTCAGCTGCCTTGACCTGTTCCCTGCCCTATTGTGATTCCTCTTCGTGCTTTTTTCCCATTTGTTTGACACGTACCGTAATCCTGGGAAGTCCATGATGGAGTGAATCATAGCTATCCTACACTCTTCCTTGATATTCTCAGCAATATTAGATCCAGTGCAAACGGGAGGATTCATTCTCATGAAGAACCTTAACCTACTAGCCACGGTGCTGGTAGGTGTGTTTTTTCATGGAACACATTGTCGCTCTGCCTGGGCTGTGATTGTTTAAGCTTGTAAGGTGATGGCTTGGGCCATATGTACCAGGTCTATCCTTACTACTCCATCTGTCTACACAGCTGGGTTAACAAGTATCTCCATTCCAGCAGCTGGAGCCTGGGGAGTAACTTGATATACTCCAGCAGCTGCTCCTCCAATCTCTCCGCTTGCGTTTCTCCTCGTATTAATCTTTATGAATCTCAAGAGTTGATGTTAGATACGCTCTTAACACCAATAAATTAGACATTAGTGAAGGCACGATAAGATCAGAAAAAGGGAATTTTCCTACTCATCATGCAGCCTCTAAATCAGGATAGTGGTGCAGTTCACTACCATGACTTGGAAACTACTTAATGTTTTTTATGTGAAATTATTATCCTCAGAATTTAACCTAACACTTTAATACTAAATTTTTAAGGACCGTAAACTAGACCCCAGATGAGACCGGAGTCGTAGACATCTTAGAGGTCGCAGACAAGCGTACATATGTCATTCTTGGTTCATGTAAGTTAATGATATATCGTGGTTTCACGGTATTATTAATACTTTTTCCTTAAGTTTAGTGTGTCCAAAAGCCTTTTTGTGCTAATTTTTATACTAGTTTATTTTTATTTTGCAGGAAATCTGTCCAAAGCTGAATGCGGAGATTTTGAGCGAAAAAATGCAAAAGAGACCACCTACGGAGCTTATGACGGTCCGTCGTGCTTGTGAAGGTCCGTATGTCACAGCGTAGTGCAGCTGCTGAAGGAAGATGGGGAAGTCTAACCAAGTGTGGGGTTAAGTAGCTTGTGATGGTCCGTCGTGTCTATGACTGTCCGTCCTGCAGGTTCCATATTAAGTTCAGAGAAGTGATCCCAGTACCCATATTTCAAGATTTGAAGTGTTTTGAAACGAAGGCCCTCGACGGACAGTTGTGCCTATGACGGTCCGTCATACTTGACGTCGAGGGTAATGAAGAAGAGCAGCTGAAGAAATTGCACAAGTATGGGACGATGAAGTCCATGACGGTTCGTCATGACCATGACGATCCGTCGCGAGGTCCGTCGACCCAGCCGCGTTTTGGCAGATTTCTAGCAAATAGTGTCCTTGTTTACTTAGGTTTTTAATTTTTATAAATTGTTCGAAAAACCTCATTTTTGAGGTTAGACTCTTAAACGGTTAGACTCTACATTGTTTTAGACATCATACTATTAAACTTTGTGTATTAGTGTGAGATTCTTGATAATGTTAGACTTTTGATTATCATTGGTTGTTGGTGATTCATGGTGATTAATCAAGCAAACTTATGGATTTTACTCTTTCTCATTGAAGTAAGTACATGAATTCTTATTTAATATATTTGAATATTGTGATTATGACTATGTGTAAATAAACTCCATAACTAGGGTTGTGGGAACCATAGGCAAATAATGAGATAAAACCTAACTAAAATAACAATTCTAGAATTGTGTCTTGCATGTATTAATAATTCTTTCTCTTAGAAGTCTTTTTAATGGATGACCAACTTTAGAACTCGCCTTCATGCTACTTGTTGGACCAAGTAGGTAGATAATAGGAAAAGAATGATTAACATAGATTTAGTGTATACTATCTAATAGACTAGTATTGATTGGTACGAGGTAATAACTTAGTAATATATCGAATACGATGCTTAATATGAGGTAAAGATAAGGGTTAAGAAAGCAACACACGTAGCCGGACCAAGGTGCGGAGTGAGATTTTCTAGATGCCGGACCAAGGATTTAGAAATACATAACTTATCACTTTGCATGCAAGATACTAGGAAAGAATTGTTATAGTTAGAATTATCAAGTTATGAACCTGTGGGGAACACGTAAACCCTAGTTACTTTGATTAATTGATTAAAATCCAACATTCAAAGCTGTTAATTGTCTCTTTCAATTGTTTTAGTTATTTTCATTCATTTAGAATTAGAAACCCCCCTTTTATTGTATTTTACTTTCCAAGGAAGTCATTGACCAAACAATAGTAATAACAAGTTGAAGTGAAGTCTAGACTATTTTTCTCGTGGGAACGATCCCAACTCACTAGTTGGGTTATTTACTAGACACGACCGTTTTACTTCTTATTTAAGAAGTAAGTTTGAGCGTATCAAATTTTGGCGCCGCTGCCGTGGATTGTAGCTTTTAAATTAACTTGGACATATTACTGTTGTTTAGTTGATATTTTCTTGATTTTACTTTGTTTTATTGTTTTTGATTTTTTTTAGATCTATCCTCCTAGTATGCCAAATACACGGAGAGGAAGAGAAACCTTGTTTTCCTACGATCACGAGTTAGAGCGTATGCTGCGCAATATGAATCGAAACTTGAGAATAAATGATGATGATCCGAACCAGAACATCCCAGCTCCGGTTGATGTTCATGGTTACATGTTACCCGATGCTCTGGGTGAACACCAGCAGAGGGGACAAAATCCCGTAACACGGCCCAAAGAATACTACAGAGGCTATGATAACATAGCAGACTCCGATGGGCCACTGGTTTTTCCTCTTCTACCCGTAGGCCACACTTTTTTTGTAACAAGTAGCCTGATGCAAATGCTCACTGCCAGAGGTTTGTTTTCAAGGCTACCTTCTGAGGATCCACATGCCTATATAGCTAAGGTAAGGGTAGTGTGTAAAAGTTTTGTAGTGAGGCCTGATTTGGATTTAGATGTAATAGGTCTCAGAGTGTTTCTTCTCTCACTGACGGGAGATGCTGCTATGTGGTTCACTGAGCTCCCATACAACTCAATCTTCACTTGGAACCAACTAAGGGATGTCTTCTTAGCACGCTACTATCCGATCTCCAAGAAACTAAACCACAAAGAAAGAGTGAATAACTTTGTGGCACTACTAGGAGAGTCATTTAGTAGTTCTTGTGATAGATTCCACTCATTCTTGAGAAGTGTTCCAAATCACCGAATAGATGATGAATCACTGAAGAAATACTTTTATCGAGGACAGGATGATAACAATAAAGCGGTGTTGGACACCATACAGGTGGATCTTATGGGGAGTGTTCTTATGCTGAGATCGCTAAAAAATTATAGAAAATCTCCCGGAATAACAAAGCTTGGAGTACTAGGAAGTCTGATACAGGTAGAAACACCTTTGCAGTGCAGTCCACTCACAACCCAGCCACAGATGAAATTAGTGAAGAAATGGCTCAAATGAAAACTGAGCTTGGGTTTGTACTCAAACATGTCACTAGGGGTGTGGAAAAGATAAATGCACTCAACTACTTGGCTAAACCACCACCTCCTAATGATGAATGCTATTATGCAGAGGACACTTATGCAGTAAATGAGCAGACGGGGGGTAAATGGCGCCAAGGTCAAGGGAACCAAGGTCGAAACTATGGTAACTACAACCGTGAGGGTCATTATGTCCGAGATGGAAACTACAACCGCGACAACAATTTTAACATGGGTAACTATGCTAATAGAAACGACAGGAATGGGCCCTATGCCCCTCCTCAAAATGTGAAGTTACTCCTAGGGATGGTGGAGATAGTATGGGGCGAGTGTTGAGGATATGTTGACAAAATTATGAGGAGGTTCGATGCTACTGATGAGCACATTAAAGAGTTGAGGTATGATTAGTTAGTATAACCAAAAAGTTTATACATATGCAATTTCGATTAAGCAGATCGAGTTGCAAATGACCCAATTATCTCCGACAGTGAACACACGGCAACCACACACTCTTCCTAGCAACACTGTCCAAAATCCAAAGAATGATGCGCACTGTATGACAATCACTAATCTCGGGGTGGTAAGCAAACCATTGACCCACCTATGTCGTCTATTAAATGTGAGAAAAGGGTAATGACAATGTGGTAAGGGTAGTGATGAAGTAGAAGAAAGTAATGGAAAAGATGCAGAAGTACCTATCAAGGTAATCCCATGTTCTAGGCCACCACCACCCTTCCCTCAGAAATTAGTGAAAAGGACCGAGGATGGTAAAATTGTGTTTCATAACAATGTTGAAGCAGCTTTCTATCAATGTTCCTTAGTAGAAGCTCTAGAACAAATGCCCGGTTATGCCAAATTGAAAGAAAGATCTGGTCACCAAGAAAAGATCGGTCACTTTCGAGGATGCTGATAGACTGCAGTATTGTAGTGCTATTGCTACAAGATTCTCGTACAAAGATAAAGAAGATCCTGGTGCGTTCACTATATCTTGTACAGTTTGGGTCAATTACATTTTGCGAAAGCATTATGTGATCTGGGGGCAAGCATAAATTCATGCCCCTCTCGATTTACAAGAAGTGGGGTTAGGGTATCCAAAACCCACTGCGATGCGGCTATTGATGGCTGATCAGACAGTGAAACGGCCTATAGGTTACTTCATGATGTGCTAGTAAAAGTGGAGTCATTCATCTTTCCGACTGATATTTTTATTATGGATTGTGAGGTCGATTTTGAAGTGCCTATTATTCTTGGGAGGTCATTCCTTGCTACAGGTAGAGACTTAGTTGATATGGAAAAGGGACAAATAACATTTCAGTTATAATGAAGAAGCGACCTTCAACATTTGTAGGACCATGAGGCACAGTGGTGAGCTCTAATCGGTATCTGCAATATCCCACAAAGAAAAAGATGATGAAGAAGGAGAACGAAAAAAAATTGCAAAACAAGAGTTTATGGTAGGGATTTGGTGCTTTTAGTAAGCTCTGGGGTGCCTTGTCTTCCGGGCAAGCTCCAGTCCAAATGGACTTGCCTTACTTGATTACCCAAGTATTCCCTCATGGAGCAGGTTTGAGTTAAATTCCAAGGAGGGAGTGTGGTTTAAGATGAATATAGAGAACGAATAAAACTCTATTTTGGGCATAAAGCATCGGGGAATAAAGCAATAGAG